>CAUYQG010246443.1:0-20190 GCA_963574415.1 Tarsius wallacei | reverse complement strand
AAAAAATTAGCCGGGCGTGGTAGCGCGCGCCTGTAGTTCCAGCTACTTGGAAGGCTGAGGCGGAAGGATCACTGGAGCCCAGCAGGTCGAGGCTGTGGTGGCCGGGAGCGGCCACTGCACTCCAGTCTGGGCGACAGAGTGAGACTCCAACTCAAAAAAAAAAAAAAAAAATCATGGACTCCAGAGTCAGATCTTAACTCTAATGCATATTGAGCTGCAGAAACTTTAGCAAGTCATTTAAACTCTGAACTGCAAAATAGGGCATAAAAAAAACCATGCCTTGAGTTCAGTAAAGGCAGCTCCTCATTTTGTTAAATTTTGAAACTTTTTTTTTGGGGGGGGTCAATTTTTTATTTTATTTTATTTTGTTTTATTTTTTAATATTCAATATTTTTTATTATGATATTGTGGGGTACAGTTAAGGGTTAGGTATAGAAATATGCTTCATTCAGGCACCCTTGTTGATAAGAAGTGTCTCCCGATCCCCAGACATATTTACTACCATTAATCCCATCCCCCTCCCTCTCCCCCCCCATAGTTTCCCACCACTGTCAGTCATTTTCTTGTGGTAATACGTTGTATGGTCAAGGTTCACTATATGAGTGAGAACATGTGATACTCAGATCTTTGTTTTTGTGAGAGGTCACTCAGTATTATAGATTCTAGTTCCATCCAAGTTGCTGCGAAATCCATGATTTTGTTCTTTTTTATAGCTGCGTAGTATTCCATCGTGTATATGTACCACATATATATATATATATATATATATTTTTTTTTTTTTTTTTTGAGTTGGAGTCTCACTCTGTTGCCCAGACTGGAGTGCAGTGGCAGCTCCCAGCCACCCCAGCCTTGACCTGCTGGGCCCCGGCGATCCTTCCGCCTCAGCCTTCCAAGTAGCTGGAACTACAGGCACACGCTACCACGCCCGGCTAATTTTTTGATTTATTGTAGAGATGAGGTCTCACTTGCCCAGGCGGGTCTCGAACCCGTGGGCTCAGGCAATCCACTCACCTCAGCCTCCCAAAGTGAGGGGTTACAGTCTGAGCCACCGAGCCTGGCTTGCTTTGCAATTTTTAAACACAGACACTCCTTCTGCTCTGGGACACATTTACCTGAGAACCAGCGATTTTTTGTTCTTTTCCTCCTACTTCTCTGGGATTTCTTCTCAGATGAGATTATCTAATCAATTGACCCCTACATGTTGAAAATATGCCTCTATTCATTTTAAAATTAAACTGAATGCATTTTTTTTCAGTGTCTTACCGCCCTCTCAGGAGCCCCTGCATTTGCTCTTCTGTGTGTGCCTGAGTCTCTCTTTGATTTGTGGATTCTTCCACCATCTCCCTGAGGTGGGTTTACCTTGTCTTTTGGGACAGTTTTTCTTCCTTCACAAGTGCAACGTCAAGAGGACAGAAATCATTTCTGCCTTTTTCCCTCAAGAACAGTGATGTGTCTAAATGGGCACAGAAACAAGTCACCAAACTAAAATTGATGTCTTCAAAAGTACTTATTTTAAAAAATAAAAATGGGCCAGGTGTGGTGACTCACGCCTATAATCCCAGCACTTTGGGAGGCCAAGGTGAGAGGATTGTCTGAGTCCACAGTCTCGAGCCCAGACTGGGCAATTTCATGAGACCCCAATTCTACAATAAATCAAAAAATCAGCCGGGCATGGTGGCATGTGCCTGTAGTTCTAGCTACTTGGAAGGCTGAGGCAGTAGGATCACCTGAACCCAGCAGGCCAAGGCTGCAGTGGTCATGAGATTGTTACTGCACTCCAGCCTGGGTGACAGTGAGATTCCAACTCAAAAAAACAAAAAAACTTAGGGTTAATCAACCACCAATGGTATAGTCAACTGTCAAATGTGTGACATAACTCCGACTGAGGGGGGAATCTCTGGCCTGTTGCGTGCTTGCACGCAGCTAACATAATTTTGAAATACTGACAAGATAAGTTAGTCACAAGTATGCAGCTGTCCACACTCTGGGAGAGTGGGAGTATGGGCACTAACTCTGTTTTGTTAAATAAAGGAACAAGGAGACAGTGAACTGAGAAAGAGAATTCACCACTTTCCAGGACTCCTTTCATCACCCAAATGGCGGCAGGTCTAAGCCACCTCTTGATCTCGGTCCCCCTCTACCCCCCAGCCTGGATAAACATCAAAAAAAGCACACATGGCCCAAGAGGAATCTTTAGGACCCCACCACCTCATCTTCTTGGTTTTATGTCCCTCCTCAATAAAGTCACGATCCTGCTTCAACTTCTTGCCTTGACTTACTATCTTGCTACAAGCAGAACGGGGTTTGCACCTGGTGACACCAACTGCCAATGACCCTGATGACGAGATTCCCACCTGGATAGTCCAAATCAGAAGACGACCAAGCTTTCACCCACCAGCAACTGCCTGTGGCCGGCTTGCCCCTGCCCCTGGTCAAAGCCTTTCCCCCCAGGCTCTTCAGGGACCCCACAACACGAGACCTGGCTGGGGCTTCTGGACTCACGATCCACTATTGGCTGAAGGGAACCACTTGGGGTGTGACGCAGCCTTTGTTTAACCTTGAGGAGGAGAGAGCGACGGGGCTTGGCCCAGTCTCCCATCCCACCACGTGCCTCCAACGCGGGTCGGATCCTTCCCACGGCCCTCACGGGTCCCGAAAACCTGGAGAGCGAGGCTGTTTGGAGAGGGTTAGGCGGGTGAGGTCACCACTGGAAAAGGACCCTGGGATCCTGGCCCAGCCCTACCCTGAGCCAAGGGAACCGGGCCGAGACACTGGCGGGGACGGGTCCAGGTTAGGAGCTGAGGGGGAGGCTGGTCCCGGCACATCCGCGTCATCCGGGTCCATCCCCGCTCCCCCTCTCTCACCCGCTCAAATACTCATCATCTCCCATCTTCCAAGTGTCCAGGCGTCCTCGCTATGGACTCCAGGGACCTGCTGGTCACAGGGTAACAGTGGCTGAAGCGAAAACAGGAGGTTCTTTCCGAGATGATTCAGCATTTCCGCGGCTGCAAGATGACAATCAGTTATTTTAATGTATGAGGGGGACCCAAAGAAACCCGAAGTTTGTTTTTTAAAAATTGTGTATTTATCCTCGCATGCTTAATCTTCAGCCACCTTGAAAGTACTTTCCATTTGATGCAATACACTTATCGAGACACTTTTTCCACCTCTCAAAACAGGTTTTGGCAGGGCTGGGTGGCTCCGCCTGTAGTCCCAGCACTTTGGGAGACCGAGGCGAGTGGATTGCCTGAGCTCACAGGTTCGAGACCAGCCTGGGCAACTTGGAGAACCCTGTCTCTACAATAAATAGAAAATTAAGCCCGGTTGGGTGCTCAACCTGTAGTCCCGCGCCTTGGGAGGCTGAGGTGAGTGGATTGCCTGAGCCCACGGGTTCGAGACCTGTCCGGCCAACTTGGTGAGACCTCATCTCTACAATAAATAAAAAAAATTACCCGGGTGTGGCAGCGCGCGCCTGTAGTTCCAGCTACTCCGAAGGCTGAGGCGGAAGGATCGCTGGAGCCCAGCAGGTCGAGGCTGCGGTGGCCGGGAGCAGCCACTGCATTCCAGTCTGGGAGACAGAGTGAGACGCCAACTCAAAAAAAAAAAAAAGAAAGAAAGAAAAAAGAAAAGAACATTAGTCAGGCGTGGTAGCGCGCCCCTGTAGCTCCCCCTACTTGGAGGCTGAGGCGCAAGGATCAGCGGAGGGCGTGCCAGTGCGCTCCAGCCTGGGCGACGGAGTGAGACTCCGACTTAAAACAAAGTACAATTTTTGAACTCATCGATTTTGGTGCTTCTGCAGTTTTTTGTTTCACCTTTTTCGCTTCAGCAAATCGTTTCCCTTTGAGGCCTTTTTTCATATGAGGAAACAAACAAAAAAACGTCCCTGGGGCGAGATCGAGTGAATAGGGAGGGGGGTGGGGCATGGGGTCATGTCATTTTGAGTCAAAAACTGCTGAACATAGCGTGGTGTGAGCAGGTGTTTCGTGAATCGCCCATCATGAAATGGGCAAACGCATTGAAAGAATCCCCCGCCCCTAAAAAAAATTCACTGAAGCCCAACCTCTCACAACAACGCTGGCTGGTACACTGATGCCAGTGGGTTCCTAGCATACTTACCTAGCGGGGGAAGCCTGTACTGCAAGGGGCCCATCCCTCCTCCCCCAAAAAGAGATGATTCCGGGTTTTTTTGGGTACCGTATATCCTTCCATTCTTTCATATAGGCCTATATGTTAATATGTGTCACACATATCAACTGAGATTTACTGCCCTTTGAGATTTACATAGCTTTCATTTGAGGTCTTCTTTATGTTAAACTACTCTACCAGTCAAAATTCTTCCACTTTGACTCCTGTCAACATGGTCACAACACTAAATATTATTATTCTTTTTAAGCTGGAAAATCTGATAAGAGAAAACATGTTTTCTTATTTTATGGATTAGGTAGTGAGTGTGGATATATTATGAGTCAAACAATACTTTTTGTACATTGTACCATGAAAGCAGAGCCAGCCGGACTCCATATTAAGATGTTGAAAAAAATTACTTACATGCTAAGAGAAATAATTATGTTTTGAACAATAGTATATGATGCAATACCTTATAACTGATGTCTGCATTATTGTTGAGCATTCTGAGATGAAGGTGTATGTCACCTGTCATTTAATGTTGATAATTATTAACTCTATGTCAAGTTTTTAGTATTCTATATCTATATAGATTAGATAAGTGGAAACTTTATTAATAAAGTCAAATTTTATAACATTAAGTATCTCTAAACTATTAAGCCAATGTTTCATAAACTGTTTAAACAGAACACCAATCCCACAAGAATTATTAGGCGCTCTATGAAAAATAATCTATGGTCAAATAACAATGGAACATTAAGAATTTAAAAATATTAACATATATATGTGTACACACACACACACACACACACACACACACACATACACACACACTACTGTAGAACTTTCCAGCCGGGCTTGGTGGCTCAGCCTGTAATCCCGCGCCTTGGGAGGCTGAGGTGAGTGGATTGCCTGAGCCTGTGGGTTCGAGACCCACCTGGGAAACTTGACAAGACCTCATCTCTACAATAAATCAAAAATCAGCCGGGCGTGGTTGCATGCACCTGTAGTTCCAGGTACTCGGAAGGCTGAAGTGGAAGGATCACTGGAACCCAGCAGGTCAAGGCGCGTGGCCGGGAGTGGCCACTGCACTCCAGTCTGGGCAACAGAGTGAGACTCCAACTCAAAAAAAAAAAAAAAAAAAGAACTTTCCAAAGTCTGTAGTTTGATAAAGTGAATTTTGAAGTTGCAAAAATATAATATAGTATGTAATGTTTCCAAGTTGTTTTTCAACTGCTAAAACCCTTTTCTCAAAACTAATACTAATATCACTGAGGGCACTAGTGTTCCATAAATGAATATTCTCATAACTACTGAGAAATGTTGCATTACATGCATAACAAGATAGTGCCCGTTATATATCACTTGTTAAAGCTGTAGAACAGAATCATGCCATCTACAATTAATTTTATAATAAACAGACTCAATCTTTATTTTGCTCTAGTTATGTGTAATGAACTCAGGGGATTGTGGCTTCCTGCCCAATGTGAACGTCCTCTACTCCCTCCTCTGAAGACCTAGCCATCTTCAGTGGGACAAGGGACCGGAAGAACAATAGAGGCAAAAGACAGCCAGTCCTTGAGGCCCATTCAGGAAATCCACTAGGAGAATGAGCCCCTCAGTCCTTTCTCAAAGCCATGGCGATAGGTGTGGGATAACATAAATTCACGAACTTTTGGCTGTGACTGGAAAGGAGGAAGAAAAAGCAAGCACATGACAAACCCGAGATGTTTTCCAGGTCAGTGACTTGAACTAGCCCCTTATATTCACCTCATTCTTGGTGTAGCGGAACCATTTCCTTACTCATCTGTACTGGCTCTCTGGCCCTGCCCCATTCCATGCGATCTTAGTGGAATTGACAAATACAGGGCTTCATAACGACTGTCACTTGGTGAAAAAAGAAGTTTGGAGATGAGACAGTCACTGACAGGGTCCCAAAGAGGTTGTTTATGATTTTCAGTGTTGGGAGCTGGGAGCTGTGGGCCGCCAAGGTTCCTGTGTTTTCTGAGGCCTGGACTTTTTTTATTTGAATGATGTCAGCTCTCCAATATCTTTTTTTTTGGATACAGAGCCTTGCTATGTTGCCTGGGCTAGGCTCAAACTCCTGAGATCAAGGGATTCTCCTGAGTAGCTGGGTTTACAGGCATGCATCACCACATCTGGCTCCGTATCCTTCTGATAAACGCTTTCAATTGTTTGAGTAAGTCAGAGTCAATTTTACCTTTTGGGGTCAGGGTGCAATATTATCAGAGAATATACACTAAGATTTTAAAAGTAACAGTTCCTTTTTAAATAATTTTTTTCTTGTCTATGCTTCCTATGATGAATAACAAATATGTATTATTTTTAACGAACGGACAATGAAACTATTTGTATAAGCAGGACCAGATACAGATATGAAAACAGGCATCTGGGATTTGTTTATCACAATTGTGCCTTGAGTTTAGCTCTGAGTTTTCCAGGAACTAAGGAAAAAAGTTGAGACAAAAAACATATGGGTTAGTTAGCCTGGTAAAAAGAAGCAAACATTTTTCTAAAGAGACAATGATTTTCCTGGCACTGAATTTAGGCAAAATCTTGTACATGTGTGGGTGCTTGTGCAAGGTACATTGAGTAACTTAATGGATATTATCTTGAAATGTGGTTTTGCAAAAGAGAGAATATTCCTCAAATGGGTTTTTAATATTAGTATGCTGTAAAAACTAGGAGACTAACATTAAATCATAGCATAGTGAAGATATTTGTGTAAGAGACCAATATAAGGTCAAGATAAATTTCATTCTCCAGATATCAACCTAATATAAGTAGAGTTCAGTGCTTATTTTCACTTACATTAAAGAATTGCTTCTTCCAAAGTGGGTCCAAATTCACAACATTATTATTTTTTAAAAAAGACATATTTGTGGTTAGTTTGTGATTCACATTCATTACCAAACAGGAGAAACTTAATCAATCTCATTCAGTCAAGTTTGCTGTTCTTCCCAGTTACCTCTTTCCATCTCTTTCTCTTCCCCAAATCTCTATAAATCCTCTTGATGATCAAAGTTCACCTCTTGCCCTCAACTGAGGACAATCCAACAACTCTTGCCCACCTTACTCAACAAAACAATGCTCCAATTTGGTTAGTGGAATAACTTCCATCTGTTGTTCTCAGACAAGAGCTTTAATGCCTTACCAACCTACCAAAAAACATTCTATTTAGGACTTCTGCTTTTGACATCATGGTGAATCATATAGTCTTAAAAGAGCTCTCTTCTTTTTTTTGTTTTTTGTTTTTTTTTGAGTTGGAGTCTCACTCTGTCGCCCAGACTGGAGTGCAATGGCCGCTCCCGGCCACTGCAGCCTCGACCTGCTGGGCTCCGGCGATCCTTCCGCCTCAGCCTTCCAAGTAGCTGGAACGACAGGTGCGCTACCACACCCGGCTAATTTTTTGATTTATTGTAGAGATGAGGTCTCGCTTGCCCAGGTGGGTCTCGAACCCGCGGGCTCAGGCAATCCACTCACCTCAGCCTCCCAAAGGTGCGGGATTACAGGCTGAGCCACCGAGCCCGGCTAAGAGCCCTCTTCTTAAAACAACTCAAACTTACATAAATCACAACTTTATTATACTGTGTGTATAACAGGAAATAGGAAACAACAAATCCCCAGTGAGTCTTGAGCGCCTCAAGAAGGTAGAATTGAAGAGGGGGCAAATGGAATTGCTAGATCAACCCTGCAATTCAGGAACTAAGCTGCTGGCCAGTGACAAGATGGGAGAGAGGAGAGAGGGAACAGCCTAGGACTCCAGACACACCAAATATGGATTAAAACTGGTTGTGGGTTTATAGCAGACCTCCATGTCCCTCCTTAAAGAAGTGAATAAAAATTATCTTTGGGAGAAAGAGTCCTCAATTTAAGCCCACAATTTTTCAACCGATGAAAAATTTGTTAACAAAACATCAGCTCATGATCAAAGATCACCAAAAGCATGTAGAAAAAATAAAAATATTCTACACAAATGATAAACAACACACTGAGACCACCAATCTTAGAACATTAGATGAAATGTTTAAAGAAATAAAAGATAAGGCCACAAAGATGAGCTAGGTCATGAGACTATAAAATATGCCCAGCTAGCTATGAAAATGAATTTAAGATTCAGTGAGGCCAGGTGGCAGCAATCCGTCTTCATAAAACATCATAGAACTGGGGAAAGAATCAAATATTCATCAGCAGTGGAATGGATAAGTTATGGGCAATAGAATACTTCAATAAAAACTAACTAGAGTTATATACAATAATACAAATGCATCCCTCAGTCCTAAACAAAAGGAACAAGATCCTCAATAATAAAAATTATGGGATTCCATATAGGTCAAAAACAAAATTATTGGTTAGAGATACACTTCTACATGTGCATTTATATGTATACATAAAGGATAAAGAAGAACAAGAAAATGATTATCATGCAGTCAAAATAGCAGTGATCTCTAGTGGGGAGAGGATTATATGTTGGAGAGGGCACATGGGGTTTCTAGGATGCTGGGAATATCCTATTACTTGGGTGGTTACACATATATTCATCGCACCATTTTTATTTAAACTGTTTATATGTTTTGTGTACTACTCTGTATATATATCACATGACAAAAGTAAATAAAAGAGCCACACAGGGACACACTCTCACACCAAGAAGGACAATTATGTTGTACTTATCTGATCATATTCATCAGTAAGCAACACTTCAGAGCCTCCTCTCAAATAATCAAACAACAAAACCTCAATAAGTGGAGAAAATTATTTAAAGGGTTATACTATAATTAAGAACCCCTGTTCATCAATGACTGCATTAAAAGTGAGAAAAGACAATCTGCAGAGTGGGAGAAGATATTTGCAATAATGCCAGAAAAGTCACACCTACACTAAGGGTTCAGCTGGGGTGTTCTCATTCCAGGTCTTGGGTACCATATCTGTTTCTGATCCTGCTTGTAAAAATAGGTTTATTATCCTTTTGTCTCATATTATAAAGATAATACCTATTGATTGTTTATTGTAGGAAATATAGACAACAAAATTAAAATAAGCAGCTATTAGTTTTAAAATCTTAGTGTATATTCTCTGATTATGCACTCCCTCTCTCCACTCCAACTCCATTATTATCATTTGGTTGCTAGTAAATAAAATGAACTCTGACCAACCTAAACAATACAAAGTATTTATTAGAAGAATACTAGAAAGCTTGCACAATTCAAGCAGAATGCTCAGGCCTAGGAATACCCCTCAATCACCAGCCACAGAAATCATGGACAATCTTCTTAGGACCCTTCCGTGAGTTGTTTTATCTATAAATAGCTTGTATTCCTGAGTGGTTACACTCTCAAGATCTAAAATCCCAGGAAAGGTGCTCATTGGCTGGCATGGAGTACTGTATTAGGCAATCCTCTAATATTGCAGGGAATGTGATGGGGCAGGCACCCCGATCAAAAGAGTGTGTGTGTATTTGGAGGGAAAGGGGTGTATTAAGGGTCAGTTATTATAAGGATAAATAATGAGCAGTCCCAAACGACAAGTATCTTATAAGATTGTCTTGTGCATACTGCTTTAAGGCAGTGGTTTAAAACTTAATATTTCTCAGTATTTCTATGTCCTTAGGTATTCCCTTAGAATTGTCTTTAGCTTTTATAATGAAATATAAAGTGTATGAGGAGAATGCAAAAATCATAAGTGTCCAGGCTGATGAATTCTCACTATATAACTATCACCACATCAAGACATTAAATAGCATGTTCCAAATAAATAAATAAATAAATAAATAGTATGTTCCAAGGCCCTCCTAATTATTGACCTACTTATTCCTTCTCAAAGATAGACACCAGCCTGATGTCTAACATCGTGAATTAGTTTTTTCTGTTTTTGAACTTTGTATCTATGAAATCATACAGTATGAATACTTTTGTCTGACTTCTTTTGATCAGCATATTTTTGGGATTCACCCATGTTGCTGTGCTTAGGAGCTATTTATGCTGATGTTTCATAGTCTTTCCATTGAAGAAATATACCAAAATTTATTTATTTATTTTTACTGTTGATGGAAATTGGGTCATTTCTCCATTCTGGAGAATACAAACAGTGCAGTTATGAACTATCTATACATATTTTTTGGTGAACATATGGAAGCATTTTTAAATGTTCAACTGAAATAAATATTTCCAAGTAGCTTTCCAAAGTTGTTTTACTAATTTACATTCCCTCCATCAGTGTACAAGAGTTCCAGTTCCTCTACATCCTTGCCATCATTTGTGATTGATAATCTTTTAAATGTTAGCCATTTTGGTGGGTAATAATACATCACTGTGGTTTTAATTTATGTCTAGGTTTTAAGTTACATTTCCACAGTGACTAGTAGGATTGAGCATTTCCTCTTAATTTCAATGGACCTTGATATTCTTATTTGTAAAAACAAATCTATTTTTATTAATTTGTAAGATTTTTTGTATATTCTAGATACAATGCTTATGTTGGCAAAATATATTCTTACTGCTTGTATCTTACATTTTAATTTATTTAATGATGTCTTTTGATAAACAGAAGTTCCTAATGTTAATGTAATTTTATTTCTTAATCTTTATTTTATATTTCTATTTGCTTAACCTAACTTCTTAAATACCTTTTTTCATGTTTACTTATTAAGCTTTTGGTTTGCCCTTTCCCATTTAGATCTATACTCCATTTGGAATTGTTTTTAATCTCACTTATATCCATGAAAAAATAAGGTTTAATTTATATATAGTAAAGTATAATATATTGTAGTGAAATACTCAATTGTGTAAGTTTTGGCAAGCACATACAGTTATATAAATACCACCACAATTGAGATATAGACCATCTCTATCACTCCTTAAAAGACCCTCATTCCTTGTAGTCAACCATTTCCCCCATTCCTAGGTCCAATCTTTTTACTGCCTCTATAATTTTCCTTGTCCGGAGTGTCATATGAAGGGAATATATAGTGGCTATTTGAGATGGCTTTTTCTCTTAGCATAATGCAACTGAGACTCAGCCATGTTGGTTAATATCTTTTTTATTACTGGATAGAATTCCACCATATGGATATATCATAGTTTATCCATTTACCAGTTGAAACACATTTGAGTTGTTACCAGTTTCAGATAATTATGAATGAAAGCACCATATGAGTAAATATTTGTGATATGTATGGGTTTTTATGTGAGCTTTACTATCATTTAACTTGGGTAAATACAAGGATGTGGGATCGCTGGGTGATATGGCAAGTATATATTTAACTTGATAAGAAATTGCCAAATGATTTCTTAATGTAAAGTTCCACTTTACGTTTTCACCAGTGCTCTATGAGGGTTCCAGATAAATGCATTAAATCTCATAGTTAAAATGTCTAAAATCAGAGTGTTGGCAGGACTGTGTTCCTTCTGAAGACTTTAGGGGAAAAAACCTATTTTTCTTGCCTTTTTCTAGCTTCCAAAGGCCATCTGCCTCCATCTTTAAAGTCACCAGTATATCATCTTCCAATCTCTCTCTCTCCTTTAGTCATCACATTACCTTTTTCTGACTCTGACCCTCCTGCTTCCCTTTTATAAGAACCCTTGTCTGGGCGACAGAGTGAGACTCCAACTCAAAAAAAAAAAAAAAAAAAAAGGAGAAGAAAAGAAAAAAAAAGAACCCTTGTGCCCATCCAGATAACCCAGAATAATCTCCCCATCTCAAGATCCTTACTCACATTACAAAGTCCCTTTTGTCATATATGTAACATATTCATAAGTTCCAGGGTTAAAGAGGGGAGGAGAGAAGGCATTGGACAGCCTATCACAAAGTGTTTGTTCGATTTTTTTTTCAGTTGTGTATTTGGTTATTAGATTTTAATTACTGAATTCTGAAAGTTTCTCGTATATTATAGATTCAGTACTAAAATGTGACCTACAAATATTTTCTCCCAATTTATGCCATGTCTTTTAATTTTCTTGATGATGTCTTTTAAGGAGAAGTTGTTCGTTTTGAACTTATTTGCTTGTTTTTCTTATTGATCATAATTTGTTGTTGTATCTAATACATCTTTGCCTAACCTACGGTTGCAATAATTTTTTTTTCTATTTCTTCTGCAAGTCTTCTAGTTTTAGGCTTTATATTTAGAGATATTATTCATTTTTAGTTAATTTTGGTAAAAGATACAAGACACAGGTCATTTTCAGGACTTTGACTCTTGAATAAATAAGGCAAAGACTAATATATAGTTAGAATCCATCAGCCACAGTGGTGGTCAGTGGTGGAGGCTTGGTAGTAGCAGCAGTCTCCTAGCAAGTCAATCAAACCTGAGGCAGGTGTAAATTGAAACCTCACATTTGAAGTCAAGTTGGACAGAAGTTGTGAGTAACCAGGCTTGTAATTGACTCCTGAAGTGGGGAGAGAGGGGGCAGGCTTGTGGGAATAAGTCCTTAACCTGTGGGATCTGACTCTAGCTTCAGGTAGATAGTGTCCAAATGGAATTAAATGAAATTAAATTAAATAGGACACCCAATTGGTGTCTGCTGGAGAATTTATTGGTGTGTGGGGACAAACCCCCACACGTTTTGATGCTTTTCTCTACCACATTTAAACATTTTAAATAAAGGATTTACTACAGGCATTGAACAAGAAGGTGGCTGATTGACATTGTACTGACTATTTGGGAAGTTATGTGGAAGAACCTGAACTGAAAAGTACGATTTTTACTTATCCCTATGATGTTTAAATTGACATATAGATTGATGTCCCAGAATATTGCTTGTTTGGCCCATCCCCTGTTTATGTGTCTTTTCTCAGGTTTCCACAATAGGATGCGATCTTCCCCTTATTATATTCTAATATTCTTATTTGGTGGAAATTTGGGAGAGAAGAGGAATTAAATATGAGTTTTCATTCTGATTTCTAAATACTTATAATTTCTTTTTATGTTTACCACTGCCTTTTATTTTGTAGTGCATTATGCTTATTTTATTAGTGTTGACATAAGAATGTCCACAAATAATTTCTGAATAAATACTTGCAAATGCTAAACACTATAGAAACAGAAATGAGAATATATGATTCTAGATGGACCTAGGTTATAATCCCAGCTTTGGCACTTAATGGACTTTAGAGAGGTTCTTAGCCTCTTTGTGCCTCAGTTTACCTTTCTGCAAATGGAGATGATGATACCTTCCTTGGATGCACAGATTAGGTGCTCTATAAGTACAGGCCTTTAGAGGAGGCCATGGAGGCTGAGGGGAGACAGAATTTGCACTCTCAAGGACATCAACTGAAGGACCTTCTGGGCTGGATCCTGAAGGGAGGATAGGATGCTTTCTCTGACTTTTGCTTTTTGCCTGCTTTTTTTTTTGTAGCTGTGACAAACTATGAGTCCCTCCCCTACTGTCTGCCTTTGCTGTTACCATGGTGATCCAGGTTCATTTTAGAAGGAGTCTGTGACAGGACAGATTGGTTTTCGCAATTTGTGAAATCTCACTCTAAAAATAAGGACCAAGCAGTCAGGGTGGCAATACAATGCGGTGTTGGGCAGAGCGTCTTGCCACCTCTCAGCCAACACAGGAGCTGAGAACCTGTTGTTAGCCCAGCATGCTGCCAGGTTCTAGATTTCTGAGTATATCAGGGGGACAGTCAACTCACTGATAAGGTATAGCAGTTAAACATTGCCATTAGCTTTTCAGTTTCCTTCCCTTCAGTTTCTTTTTTATACCACATGCTCTCATGTTGCACCTCTTTCTTTTTTTTAATTTTAATTTTAGAGTTGGGGAGTACTTGTGAGAATTTGCTATGTAGGTAATCTGCATGCAGGTGAGGATTGGGATTTTAGTGGGTGATTGGGTGCTTTTTATCCCTCCTCCCTCCCTTCCCCTGCCAGTTGTGCCCAGCGGCAGTTGTTCTTGCCTTTGTGCTCAGGTGCCCAATGTTTAGGGCCTGCTTATGAGTGAGAACATGCGGTCATCAGTTTTTTGTTTCTGTGATAGTTCACTTCGAGTGATGGTCTCCAGCTGCATCCATATTGCTGCAGATGACATGATTTTGTTCTTCTTTATGGCTGGGTAATATTCTATCATGTATCTGTATCCAATTTTCTATATCCAGGCCACTTTTGATGGGCATCTGGGTTGGTTCCATATTTTTGCTATTGTGAATAGTGCTGCAGTGAACATACATGGGCTGGTGTCTTTTTGGTAGAGTGATTTATGTTTGTCTGGATATATTCCCAGAAGTGGATTGTTGGATCGTATGGTAGCTCAAGTTTTATTTTCTTGAAAAAATGCCGTACTACTTTCCACAGAAGTTGAATTAGCTAACATTCCCACAAACTGTGTAGAAGTGTTCCCTTTTCTCCACAACCTTGCCAACATCTGTTGTTTTTTATTTTTTAGTAGGCATCCTGATTGGTGTGAGGTGATATCTCTGTAGTTTTGATTTGTATTACTCTAATAATTAGTGAAGCTGAGCATTTTCTCATTTGTTTGTTGTATGTCTTCCTTTGAGATGTGTCTGTTCATGTCCTTTGCCCACTTTTTAATGGGGTTATTTGGGTTTTTTTCTGTCAATTTGTTTGAGTTTCTTGTTGACTGTATGTTTGGCATTTGTCGGATACATGTCTTACAAATATTTCTCCTATTCTGTGGGTTGTCTCTTTATTCTCTTGATGGCTTCTCTTGCTGTGAAAAAACTTTATAGCTTGATAAGGTCTCAGCTGTCAATTTTAGCATTTGCTGCATTTGCTTTTGAGGACTTGTCCATGAATTCATTACCCGCTCCAATGTCCAGGAGGGTGTTCCCTAAGTTTTCTTCTAAGATTCTTATAGTTTGGGGTTTGACATTTAAGTCCTTAATCCATTTAGTTGCATTCCTTTTTAGCATCAAACACCTGCTCTCAGAGCATTCATTCTTACCAAGTTGACACAGTAGAAGTTATTTAGTGGGCCTTAAACATAGAGATTTCTATAAGTTGATTTAAGAAAATTTTTTATTGTGGAAAACTGGAAGCATGAAAAAGTAAACTATATTCATCACCCCACTTCAATAATTATCATTCCATAGCCAGTATATATCCCCATGCAGTTTCACCCTTGCCCACATTTTAAAGCTAATCTCCAAAAATTGTATAACTTAGTCCATAAATAGTTGACTAAAACTTCCAAAAGATAAGAATTGGATTTGCACATGTACATGTGTGCGTGTGCATTTTTTAACATGACCATAATACCATTGAAATTGACTATGGAAGGTTGAGGCTACAGTGAGCTGTGATCGTGCCACTGCACTCTGGCTTGGGTGACAGAGTGAGACCTTGACTCCAAAAAAAGAAAACTGACCTTGGAAACGCTCTTTATCACTCTTGGGAAAGTTATAAAGAATACAATTATTGACTTGTACTTCTTCCTGTGAAGGCTTACTTGCTACAATAAACAACTAGAAAAATTGAAAAAGTGTATGTGTCAACTTTTCAGACATGCAGAATAAGACTGAAACCTGAGAGGAGGGAAACTACTAAGGCGAGCCCTGTGATTTTCCCAGCTTACTGTGTAAGGCTACTTCTGGGATATAGGGCAGGAAGGAGAACTGAAACAGAGCCTGGCCAACTCACTGAATGAAGGAAGCAGTGATCAGAGTTAAGGGAGAGTGGCTAGGATAAGCAGGGCAGAATATCAGTAAGGAGGGGATTGCAGGGCACAGATGTGGAGGAAATGGTAATATGCAGTGTTACTATTCTGCATCCTTGCTTTTTTCACTTAGCAGCATATTCATTCACCCATTCATTTATCATTTAAACATTGTTTACAAGAGTTCTTTATATGTGCCAGGTCCTGTTCTGAATGCTAGGGATGCAGCCTACCTTATCATGTATTGTTCCATCACTGGCAGTAGTTCCAGGTTTCAGACTGGCAATCCATCTAGTAAAACACACTAGGACTGATTCTAACATTGTTTACCCTTTAGATGGAAAACAGCATGCAAATATCTTTGGTCTCATGAGTGGTCCAGACAGCTTGCTAGGAATGCAAACCATTTCTAAGAATGAGGTCAAGGTATGTATGCATGACTCATCTTGAAACAGAAAATGTACTTCTCTATTTCCCAATTCCTCATGTCTTTTTTTTTTTTTTTTTTTTTGAGTCAGGGTTTTGCTCTGTTGCCCAGGCTAGAGTGCAGTGGCATGATTATGGTTTACAGCAGTCTCAATCTCCTGGGATTAAGTGATTCTTCCACCTCAACCTCCCAAGTAGGCGGGACTATAGGCCCACGCCACCATGCCCAGCTAATTTTTAAATTTTTTGTAGAGATGAGGTCTCATTGTGTTGCCCAGGCTGTCCTCAAACTCCTGGGCTCAAGCAATCCTCTCACCTTGGCCTCCCAAAGTACTGGAATTACAGGCATAAGCCACTGCACCTGGCCTTCAGTTTTAGTTTTAAGACAGATGGTTAGAAAGTTTTATATATGGCTCCTATTGCCTTAATGCCCAATAGAAGAAAGGCCTTGAACATTTACTTTCTTACTTAGGATCTGTTGAGATGATTTAGAAAATTGCTATACAAAATCTAAGATAATATTTAATAAATCTGCACTTAATGTAGAGATACTTTTTTCAGTATCTTCTATATAAAATACACAGTAAATTTTTTTCCCCCTATGAATTAAGAGTCAAGGAAGCTTTATTAATCCTGTGGAAATGTGACTCTTTTTGAGAGCTGATGTGAATTCAATGACTGATTTATCTTGGCTGCCAAGCAACATAGCCTAGAGGTGATGGCATGCCAGGTATTGTTTGGAGACTGCAGGCTCTGGAGTAGCGCAGATCTGGATTCAGTTCCAACTGTTACCCCAATGAGCTGCGTTACCTTAGGCAAATTATTTAACTTCTCTGTTCTAGCTGCTTCATTTGTAAGACAGGAATGATGTTCATAATAATAGCTATGTCATTGGGATTATTAGACAAGATTGAAAATAAGGGAAGGATTTAGCACAATGCCTACACACAGTAAGCATTCAACAAGTATTAGCTCTTATTGTTATTGTGGATTTATATTGATCAAGGTGTTAAAAAGCATGCTATTTTTTAAAAAGTTGACAGTGGCCGGGCTCAGTGGCTCAGCCTACAGTCCCAGCACTTTAGGAGGCCAAGGCGAGTGGAATGTCTGAGCCGGCGGGTTTGAGACCAACTGGACAACTTGGCAAGACCTTGTCTCTACAATAAATAAAAAATTAGCTAAGCGTGGTAGTGTACGCCTGTAGTTCTGGCTACTTGGAAGGCTGAGGTGGAAGGATGGCTAGAGCCCAGCAGGTCGATGCTGGGGTGGCCATGAGCATACCCACTGCACTTCAGCCTGGGTGATGGAGTGAGACTCCAACTCAAAAAAAAAAAAAAAGTTGACAGCATTCGGAAGATAACCGCAAGCCTTAGATGCATTGACATCTGTCCTTCCCATAAAGAAGTGAATTATTTTTCTTTTGCTATTGCCCTTAATATCCTAGAAACCAGGGGTTTGAAAACAATCAAACTGTCCAAAATCAAACAAAAAAAAGGTGTGTGAATCCTATTCATTTTATAGAATTATAGAATCTGGGTGTTGAACTGGAACTTAGATCTCCCTTCCCAAAGTTATTTGGTAAATATTTAAATAAATCCCAATATTAATTTTTCCCTTATAAATGAGACTAAATTATCTTGTAAAGAAATGAAAAAGTCTGTTTGAATCAGAATAAAATCTATAGGTATTATTTCTGAATTTTAGAGTGTCAAAATACTCTCAGAACCAAATCGTGATCTGATATTTCATTTGGTTTAAGTGCTATTGAGGAGTAGTTACCTCTACTTTTTAGGGGAGGTGGGCAGCTAGAGAGCACGAGGTCTCACCACACTGGGGGCACCACACTGAGCTCTGAGTCCTGTGAAGCCAGGCAGTGACCAGAGAGGACTGCTGCAGTTGTAGAGAGCAGAGTGTGCCGACCCAGGAATAACAACTCTGAGCTGATGATGTCAGTAACTTTTAAAATAACTTACTTAAAAATCTTTTCAGCGACCTCAGCTACACTTCATGCCACTTAGCTCATGTGGACATGGGTAGGAAATGTAAGAAGGATGGGTGACAACTGGAACTCCAAGAAGCTATATCCTAAGGAGCTCATTTTAGGAAAGAACTTGTCTGAACATGTTGAAGATTGAAGATCCCCTCAGTATCTAGTGATCGCGATGCAGATATAGAGCCAGTGTGTCCCAGCCTCACAAGTCTGGGAAAAATCTAAAATCATACCAACAGTTGCACGTGGTGTTTCCTAGCTCTGCGCATACTTTCTGTGATGGCAACTCTTGCCCCTTTTCTGGGTGTACTGTGTATTTTGGAGATTCTGCAGGAGATGACTTATGTGGACTCGTGGACTTAGTTCTATCAGTCAGTCACTGTGGGTTTCCTCTGTTAACCCTTCATACAATTCCCTCCCTCATTCCATGTGGTCATCACAGTGGATGATGCCTGCTGAGGTCTGCTGCATCCAGGCTGCAGATGCCCGATGCCCACAAGTGCTTATGTCTGCGCTGAGAGCACATCTCCTCCCAGGTAATGGTGCTGCTACCAGCAGAAGTGCCTATGGGCCAAGCCTTCACAAAGTGCTTGATCTTCTGGAGTCCTCAGTGTGCTAAAGCCATATAAAAGCAGCTGGCACTTTAGATCTGTGGATAGTCCATTAATTGGACATCAAAGCTATACCACAAGATCACCAGCACTGTATACTTGTTACTACAGAAATGCACATGGTCTATTATTAGACATGCTCTTGTTAAATATTTGACAGTTTATTCCACACCACCTAGATCATCACAGGACTAGAGACACATTTTCAGACTAATAAAAGATACTTGTTTGCTTTGTAAAGATAAGCACATAAAGTCTTCAACTGGCTTGTGTCCTATTTTTTTAATTTACTTCTATTGAATGCCTTTTATTTTATGCTAGACATACTTCATCATGCATTTTACCAAGCATTTATTCCTGCACACTTAGATTTTTCCTCCAACTTCTCATTATTATAAACTATGCTCTGAACATCCTCATGGCTATTTTCCCCCCACAACTGTAATTCTTTCTTTAGGGAGAAAAGTTCTAATTGCTCAAAGGACTTGTGCTTTATAAGGCTTTTGGTACACACTATTCTAGTTGCCCTCGGAAACGATGGGACTAATTTACATTTTCATCACACACTTGACAAGTCTGGATGAATCATTAAAGTAAATCTTTACTAAAATTTTAAAAATTATAGCATATTGTAACAAGTTCAAACAATATAGACATGATTAAAATAGAAGATGAAAGGCCTGCTCCTTCCTGTTTCTCCCATCCTGAAATTTTTGGTGTTGCACTCATGGTTTCGTGTGCATCCTCCAAGACATTCTTCTGTGCAAGTGCAGAAGAAAGGAGGCAATTCTGACACTTCGGTGTCTACCTCTTCTTAAATGATGGAAATAACCCTGTTGAAATATAAAACCACTGATTGTAATGAAAGACATTAATTTATCCTCTTTAATTTCCCTATTTATTTCATTCCTTTCTATACTATTTGAAATGTTCACAAGTGTGTATTGTTTTGATAATCCTCCAAACCAAGAATACATCAATATATTTACAAATATTTTAGAATTGGATTAGTCTCCAAGGGATGTCAGCTATTTCCCGAAACCGTAAAAACAAAATTTGTTATATTTATTATACACGTATGTTATAGAGTACTGAGAAAATGGTTAGACATTCAGTTGAGAATTCTTCTGTCACCGCTTAGAGTTGAAAACAAAGGATCATTCTATAACCTCATTTGCCTAATCTGGAAAAAAGCAGGAGTTCCATTCACTAGATTAGAGTTGCACAAACGATAGCCCACTGCTAAATCTAGCTTGCCACCTGTTTTGGTATGGCCTGCCACCTAAGAATATCTTTTACTTTTTTTTTTTTTTGAGTTGGAGTCTCACTCTGTCACCCAGACTGGAGTGCAGTGGCCACTCCCAGCCACCGCAGCCTCGACCTGCTGGGCTCCAGCGATCCTTCC
>CAUYQG010246434.1:0-29010 GCA_963574415.1 Tarsius wallacei | reverse complement strand
AATTCTTCCACTGTGATGTGGAAATAATGCCATCTGTTCTAGCTACCTCATGGGTTATGATAATGGACCTAAAGAACTACACCAAGCAAAACTCTATACCCTGGGGTATGATACAGATGACAACATGTTGATGGTGTTTTCGGCACAATGCAATGGGAAACTTACATACAAATACATCTGCTTGGGGGTTGAGCGGCTGGGGTATCCTGCATAACAGCCCTTTTAAAACTCAGCAGTATCAGTATCTATGGTCATAACAGCATTATTCACAATCGTCAACAGGTAGGAGCAACCCAAGTGCCCATCAACAGACAGATGGATAAGCAAAATGTGGCTTATTCATACAATGGAATATTACTCAGCCTATAAAGGGAAGGAAATTCTGAAACATGCTACAACGTGGACAAACCTTAAGGACCTTATGTTGTGAAATAAGCCAGTCACAAAAACGCAAGTACCATATGGTTTTATTGACGTGAGGTACAGAAAATAGAAGGGTGGTTTCCAGGGTCTGGGGGAGAGGAAAATGGGAGGTTGGCATTTAATCAGTATAGAGTTGACGTTTTATAAAATAAAAAGAGTTCTGGAGACTGATTGCACAACAGCGGGAATGCACTTCACAATACTAAGCTATAAACTTAAAATGATGGACGTGATAAACGTGATGTTGTGTGTATTTTACCGCAATTAAAAATAAAAAGTTCAAAAAGCAATGACTCCATCAAAATAAACAAAAACTCAACAATAGCCTTCCAGGTCAAGATGACAGACTAAGCCCCAACATTTGTCTCTCCTTTCTCCTGAGACCCCATTAAATAATCGTGAAAGAGTTTTTAAAACATAGGAACCCACACCCATGAAGGAAACCAAAGGGATCATCAGTGACTAAGTGATTGAAACCAATTTCTAGCAGAAGTAAAAGTGGTGGGAGGGTCCCGGATGTTCAAACAGAGCAGAGACAGGCAAATCCAAAACAGGAGTTGTGAGCAGGAAAGGCTCAGTCTGCCCAGAAGTGTCCCGAGAGACTCGAAGACTGCTGATCTCCAATGGGCATTTTTTAAAGGTCTCTGTTCTGAATGGTCAAGCTCATAAACCCTCACACATCCCCTTCTCTGCAGTCTAATCAGTGATCATTACTAGCTGGGGGTGGGGGGGAGACCCAGAATTCTTCTATAGATAAATCTATTTAAAAGTTCAAGTTGAACGCAGACAGCTAGTGAGAGAGCTCTTGGCCCCTGACAAAGACCGCCTCATCCTCGGACATGAGAAAATCCCATCCCAGAAGCGGTCCTTGTCCCTACACCCTGATGAGTGCTAAGCCTTCGGGTTAACAAGCCCCAAACAAGCCTCAGGCCCCTAAGTTGGCATTTCCCTTGTCTTGCACCAGACACTTGAGGATGAAAGAGAGAGAGAAACAAGCAACAACATCAGCAAAAATGACTCTGCAAGAAACAGAGATAACTAAGGAAATAGACGAGGATGTTTTTTAAACCCTCCCATATCCTCCACGAGATTTGGGATCACATTGCACCATTAGAACAAGCATAAAATGTTATTTTAAAAGAATAGAGAACAAGAATTGAAAATATAATCATAATCGATATGAAATAAAATAATAAATGAAATAGAAATTATTCTATTTTATTTATTCTAAAAAACACAAGGGATGGAAGATGATGCCAAAGAAATCTTGTAAAACAAAGAGAAAAAGAGAACAGAGAACTAGGAAATTCAGGAGGAAAGTTAATAAATATAAAAGATTGAGTCAGGAGGTCCAATATTCATTTAAAATTATTCTAGAAAGAGAGAATGGAAACAGCAGGGAAAAAAAGAGATTTATCAAAGAAATAATGGAGGGAGACAGAATTCCTAGAGTCAAAAGAAGAAATGAGATATCAAATTAAAAAGCGTGATAGTGAAAAGACCACACTTTGACCTATAAGGCTGATATTCTCCATAACCTACCCCCAAAATAATTTCCCTTCTTTCCTGCTTACAGTTCTCCAAATGTTGGGCTCAGGTAGCAGACAGAGATCCTATAGCATTAGGAATGGTACACCCTTTCAGCCTCAGGAAATGAATTATAATTGGTCTTAACCAATCATAATAAATTTCATTCTCTTCTGTCAACAGGTAGGAGTCAGTATTGGACAAACTCTGGCCGATGAGATGCTGAGGGGATGGATGTCTTGCACAGAGCTCTCCTTTCACCCTAAACCTCAGCCTCATAAAGAGAAGTGGTTTGCTCTGCACTAGTGCAAGGATATCATGTGAGAGCTGACTTGTGAGGCAACAGGCACAAGGACAGCGAGATTCTTTTCCTTCCACATCCTCGTAAGTCAGGACAGATAGAAAGGGCCTGGACCCTTGATGATTCCACTGAAGTGATGCACCTAATCTAGGAATCTTTCCTCTTCTGTAGATTGCTTCAGCCATCGTTAATTGAGTACTTTTGTTCTTGTTGTTTTACTTCAGCTAAAGCTTTTGGTTTTTTGCTTTTAAAAAAGATGAAGGTGTCTTTATAAAATTTCATAGCGGCAAGAATTAATATAAGATCCTAATGGATTTTAGAGAGAAAGAAATTATCTAGAAAGAAGCTGGATTAGCATCAAAAGTATCAACCAAATGGGTTCTAAAAGTTAGTAGAGTAGGATCGTCAGAATTCTGCAGATATATAATTTTGGAACCTAGCGCATTGATCAGGGTCCTGGCTGCAAACAACTCACTCAAAAGGGATAATTGGAAAGAGTTCAATGAAGTTATTCTTTTTCACAAATACGAGATGGAGAGAATTTATTCCTAACACATTCTTTTGAGAAAGTTATTTGAGGATGTCATTTTGGCCACACACAAAAAAGTGTTAAAACCAAAAAAGAAAAAGTAGTGAAATACAGACAATAGTGGAACTAATCAAGAAATCCCACGACGATGTTATACATCAGGATTAAAAAGCAGTCAGTGCAGGTTATACTATAAATCTGTAATCTTCAATGAGAAAGTTTTAAAGATGAAAATTGGAATGAATTCCAAGCAATAAATTAGAATGTAGCTTGATAATTATGGTAAAGAAGGACTATATTTCTCTTCCAAACAAAAAAAAGGCAATGAGAAATTTCAAGAAAACAAATAAACAAAGCTATAAAAGAATATCACAATTCAAAAATGAAACAAAATAAGCATCCTCCTTTGAGTGCTTCAGGGCTCATGACATTGGAAACTTAAAGAAAGAGATTTAATCTCAACTCACTATTTGACCAGGCATTGGATAATACTTACATGGTAGTAACAACGTAAATATTGTTTATTGGTTTTGATTATTTGAGTCAATCTATTGTCAAATAATAGGAGGCTTATGTAAGTACATATTTTTAAGTCTTGGACATTAAAGGAGATACGATTTAAAGAAGCTGGTTCGTAAGACTGGTCAGATATCACAGAAGTGGCTTTGAGCTGGAGCTTTGAATGCAGGTTCACTAGGGAGTGCACCTTTGGGAATAACACCCATAAGAAAATGATGGAAGTAGGTTTGGGCAGAGAAAAAAAATGCAGTTACAACTTGAGGACTCAACAGATCCCATGGAGAGTTCTCGAGCTGGGACAATCCTTCAAAGCTGTCCCCAGTTGAAACAAGGGGCCGGGCCTTTGTACTCCCACAATGATCAGCCACTGGACGTGGGCTGCCCTAAGCGGGAGCAGACCTTTGGACAAGGCACTGCCCTTTAGCCAAGGCTAGTCCTGAGAAGGACACAGCTGAGAGCCATCAGCAGCCAAGTCGGGGCAGCTGGAACAATGAGTGCCTTTCCCCTAGGGGAGATCTCAACTGTCCCTTGAACTGCTTAGATTCACTTCTTTCCTATAGTGCTTAGAATTGTATCTGACACATAACATGGAGCAGGTAACCACTTTTGCTGGATGGATGGATGGATGGACGGATGAACTAATAACAAATGGCAAAGGCAGGAGGCTGGCAGCACCCCCACATGACCCTGCATTAAAAGGTTCTTGTAGGTCCATGAGGATGAAAAGACTGGAAGATAGAGATCTTTCTTAGTTGCCCTGGCACCATGAAAATCTTTCTTAGTTGCCCTGGCACCATGAGATTTGAGGAGGGAGGGCTGCTGAACAATTAAAATCCATTCACAAAACAAAAGCAGGTCCTTAACCTCTGTCTAACTCTGGGTCCTCCATTCCATTCACCTGGCTCCACCCACATGCACTGTCGTTCTAAATCCCATGTTCAGCCTTCCTTCGCTTTTGTTTTGTATTGGTGTGTTGCATTTGTATTCATTCACAAAAATTATATTTTCCTTTTTGTTGGTTTTGAGGCTACAAAAGCATGTCATGCTGTTTGTGCTCTTCTGAATCTTTTTAGCTTCATATTGTATTGCTAAGATTTACCCATACTGTTGGACTTAAAAAGCTATTTTTTTTTAAGTTTTAATTTTAAAGATGTAGGGTACAATCCAGGGTTAAGTATACAAATGTTCATTATGCAGGCACCCTTCTTGATGAGGTGTGACCCCCCGCCCCCCGCCCCTGGCAGATTTCCACTCCTGCCAATCCCACGCCCCGCCCCACCCCCGGGCAATTTTCCACTACTGATAATCCTTTTCTTATAGTATTATGAAAATTGTTCAAGGTAAATGGCTATTTTTAAAGTAACATACATTTTATGATGAAAAATTACGCTCATTGAAAAACAGAAAATTTCAGGAAAAAGCAAAACTCCCCATAACCCTGTAAAAAAAAAAAAAAAAATCATTAAAATGGAATCTCCTGCTAGCCTGATAGGAAGGGGCATCAGAATTAGATTAAAGGAAGAAAAGTGCCTTCTAGAAGGGATTGGCAGCAGTGGGAAACTGCCAGGGAAGGAGGAACACACCTCATCAACAAGGGGACCTGCATCATGAACACTGGTATACTTAACCCTGAACTGTACCCCACATCTTTAAAATAAAGGAAAAAAAAGACGTGTGGTACAATTCAGGATTAGGTATGCAAGCGTCGATTATGCAGGCACCCTTGTTGATGAGGTGTGCCCACCCCCCACCCCGGCAGTTTCCCACTGTTGCCCAGCCCTTTCTTATAGTATGATAATTGTTTAAGGTCCGCTTATAGTACTCTGTTCTCTGTTTCTGTGCTAGATCACAGAGTATGATAGGTTCTAAATCTATCCAAGTTGCTGCGAGATTCATATGTGTGTCCTTCTTTATGGCTGCATAATATTCCATTGCATACCCCACATCTTTAAAAGTAAAATTTTTTTTTAAAGTGCCTTCTAGGTTCGTTGTCACCCTTCATACTTACAGAGCCTGTGAAGCAGAGGGTAGCGTCCCCATTGGATTTCTCGGAAAACTGCAGATCCAAATGCCAAACAGCTTGTCCAAGGTCCTGGTAAGCGAGTGGCAGAGCTGGGCTTGGAACCTTCATTTGACCCCAAACTCCATGGTCCCTCCCTTAACACTCATGTTAAGTTTAATTCTGGATTCAACTCCACTGTTATTTATGAAGCAGGCTCTGTGGGCACCCTAGAGATGTCTTACACAGATAACATTGTTTTTCCAGGAAAGGGAGTTGGAAACAATAGTTTGGTTTTTTGTTGTTGTTGTTGTTTGTTTGTTTTGAGTCAGAGTCTCACTCTGACACCCAGGCTGGAGCGCACACTCACGGCTACCACAGCCTCCACTTGCTGGACTCAGGCAATCCTTCCACCTCCACCTTCCAAGTAGCCGGAACGACAGGTGTGTGCCACCACGCCTGGCTATTTTTTTTTTAATTTTTATTCTAGAGATGAGTTCTCTCCGAGTTGCCCAGGCTGGTCTTGAATCCCTGGGCTCAGGCAATCCCCTCACCTCGCCTCCCAAAGTGCTGGGATTACAGGCGTAAGCCACTGTGCCGGGTCTGAACCCTAGTTCTTAAAAGTCTTTTTGGCTCCCATGGCAAGGGTGACCAGGACAAAAGATGACGCTGGCTCTGCTGGGTCCTGAGATCTGGCTGGAGGCCCCATGTCTTCTGACGTGTGTAGGCTGGGAAAGAAAGCAGGCGCAGCAGAAGACCCAGGGCACAGAGTGTTCACACTGTGGCACGAATGCCCCAAACACCTCCGAAAAGAAGACAAGGAAAAGAAATTCCCTACAATGCGTCACTCCTGTCTGGGCAATTCCCCAGCTGAGATGGCGACTCCTTACCCAGTGCTCCCTGGGCATGGGAACCCGGAGTTCACAGGCAGCAGAGAAGCTCCTAGTCCAATGAGACCCTTGCAAGAGTAGACCCCTTTAGGGACAAGGAACGTTTTTAATACAAATTTTAAAATTTTAGAATAGTTTTAGATTTGCAGAAAAATTGTGAAGATAGCACACCATTCCCATATGCCCAGTTTCCTGTTATCAATATCCTAATACACCCATGTTGACATATTATTAACTAAGTAATAATTCATTGATTCTTAAAAATCATAATCAAATTAAAATACAATTAACTAAGATAATAGGTAATTATTCAGACTTCTTTTGCTTTTCCCTGATGTCTTTGTCAAGTTCCAGAACCCCACCCAGAATGCCACATTTGGTCACCACGTCTCCTTAGATGCGACATCATTGTGTCTCTTGGTTGTCATGGTTTCTTAGCCTTTCCTCGTTTCTGATGAACTTGACAGTTTTGAAGACTACTGGTCAGGGATTTTGCAAGATGTCCTTCTACTAAAATTTGCCTTGCGTTCTTCTCCTGATTAGAATGGAGCTTGGGGGAGTGGACCACAGAGGTGCGGTGGCCCTCTCATCCCATCATTTCAAGGTTACGTGCTATCCATGACTTGCCACTGTTGATGATAACCTTGATCACCTGGCTGAGGTCATGTTTGTCAGGTCGGAACTTTTGTCTTTAACAGCATCCAGAATTATGGGGGCAGGGAGCACACAGTCCCCCAGTCAGTCCCTGGGCGTAATGGTAAATGGAACCATGCCTGCTTCTACTCCCCAGTTCTTAGAACCATGCATTCTTCCCCCTGGGGAGACAGGGCGGCCATCTAGAGGTCTCTAATTCAAAGTGCATGCTGTGTCCTGAAGGCAGGCACCCATTCAGAGGGTTGCCCCTGGCTGGCACTACAACTAGAGGGCTGTCCCAGCACTCACTGAGGCTGGCTGCTTCTGGGCGGTGCGGTATGTGATATGAGCCATGGGCTCACCCACACAAGTCCATCACCTAGAAGTGAGTCCCCTAGTCGGATGTTCTGGTGGGTGGGATTCCAGCCCTGTGGGCTCAGGCGTTCCATAAGCCATCAGATAATAGTGCTAGCCGAGGCTTGGTAGACAGGAAAGGCAAACCCACACCTGCAATAGGTGTCGCTTCCTTTGAGGATGAACCATTGGCTGTTCGAGAATGCAGGAGCCCGATGAAGCTGACTTGCCTCCAAGTGGCTGTTGAGTCTCTGTGATGAGTAACGCCACACCAAAGGTCCCTCGTGGGTCTCTGTTGCTACAGAGTGGACATTCAAAGGGAGCAAGAGCATGAATGATCTGTTAAGTGGGAATCCATGCTGTGGATAGCCACGCGTAGCCTCTATCTCTGCCATTCATGTGCCTATATTATCATTTCTGGGTGGTCAATGATGAAGTCTGGTTCATATCAACTGGCCAAGTCATGTGTCTACTTCATTGTCCAGTTCTTGATCTGCAACAGATGCTTTCTGGAGGGCATTAATATGTGCTACAGAAATCTTCACATTTTGGGCCCACTCACACATCCACCCACATGCCTCCACATCAGACTTCCTTGTCTCCAATTTTTCCGTCTTTTTTCTCCCAGTCCTGGCCAGCTGCCCAGTTCATTGACCAGTGCCCCGGAATCCATGTATCTATTCTCACTCATGCCGTTTCTCATTCCACAGAGAGGGTGGCACTCTCTGCTTCAGAAATGGTCTTTGGTCTGCCACCCACCCAGCAGCTAAAAAGAGGACCCAGATGAGAGTTGTTGTCTCAGAGTTGGTGGGTGTGGGAATCTGTTTGAAGTTTTCTTCGTGGGGGTCGGGGGTAGGTGGGTGTCAAGTTTTTTTTCTAATGGCCCCTTGCAGGGATCAACACAAGACACCTTTGCACTAAAGCCAACTGAATCTCTCACCATCACCTGCCCTTCGGCCTACTGTACTCATGACACAAAAGGATGTATTCCTAGTAAGCACAATAATTAAAGTAAATCAGCAACATGAGCTACAACAAATCACATATTATATACTGATCGTCACTATCTATTAGTGATGCCTCAATATTGAGGCCCACAGATCATCGCCTCAGTAATGGGCGATGATGACCAGTATCTGACGGTAGTGATGATCAGTATGTACTATGTGGTATGTTGTATTCTGTGCCAAGCACCTGACCTGCATGATCACACTTAATCCTCATGGAAACCCTATGAAGTTGGCAGTTTTATTATTATTATAATTTCACAGGTGATAAAATGGAGGCTCCAAGGAGTTAAGGAACTTTAAGTAACACCCAAGTCAGTCTGACTCTACACTCAAACACTCTGCTCTAGGGCCTCCAGTTGTCTCTTAGGCACGCTTACATTGCTTAAAAAAACACAACACATGTGTAGCTATTGATATCGGTACATAGCTATACACCCCATTAAGTACTATGGACTGAATATTTGATGAGCTGGAGGAATAAAACACCCTGCCTGTACCTCTCATTGGCTGGACCCAATGGGAGGACATTGGGAGCAAGAGAGTCTATCGATGGTGTCCACATGGACCACCAGGGACACAAGCATCCCCGCAGCAGGATGGAGAATGGATACATGGAAAGTGATCATCACACTAGTTTATTGTCTATCTCCCCAACTCAAATGTAAGTTACTAGAGTACAGAGCTGTAGGGACCTTGGTCTGTGTTGTTCTCTGATATATCCCAAACACCTACAAGTGTGTCTGGTACAGAGCAGATGAATAGTAAACATTTGTTAATTAAATGAATGATTTCTTGCCTGAGCCAGCCGACCAGCCAACATCATCTAGGCTAGGAGTCAGCAAACTACAGCTGGGACAAAATCCCGCCCGCTGCCCACTTGGTCATATGTTGTCTGTGGCTACGTTCATGCAATAACAGCAGACTTGAGTAGGTGCTACCAAGATATATAGTCCATAAAGCTGCAAATATTTACTGTCTGGTCCTTCCCAGAAGAAGTTAGTCAATCCCGTCGGTAGAGACAACCCATTCCTCCATCACTCTGGCTGTGAACCTGAGAACCAGCCATCTGGTTCACAGGTGAGAAACCATTTCTAAGCCCACAATTCTGTTTCATGAATTACCTCTGCACAAGCCTCAAATGACCCTGAAAGGACATCTTCTTATGTAGACCAGACACTTCATCCGTAGATGAGAATGATGATGTCATCAGTGAGAGAAGCTGCATCTAAAAAGCTTACAGAGTTTCTCATCTCATTCATCTTGGTGACTTGAAGAGAAGCCCAGGATTATGCTGCCCAAGGAGTTTCCATCTGCCAGACTTCTTGGGGTCAGAGTAAGGAGGTCTTGGCGGTCCTGTTGTAAGGTCCCTGCTCACCCGAACCCTCTACTTCTAGGGACCTTCAGGGTTTAAGTTCAACCCTCAACCACCTTTTCTCTTCTATTTTGAACCTGGAACCACAAGCATCAGCTTAAATATTTGGACGTGGAAAGCTGGGAGTAGGAAGCGCAGGACAGTTTGAATTTTCAAAAGGTCCCCCTCCATGACAGGGTGAGGATGAGAGACCTTGTCATAGCTCTAAGCCCATCGGGCTGGGACTGTTCCCACACTTTTCATCTCCCTGCTGGCCCTTAATCCATTTTCCTCTTGGCCTCCCTCCCAAAAAGGCCTCTGCAATCATCATTTTCCCATCTTGCTGGGGTTTGCCTCTTGCTCCAACACCACAAGGCAATCCACTCCACAAAACCTACCAAAATAATCATAGGCATAAGACTAAGAACTAAGACTATATGTACTCAGACGTATTCTTTGCACCTATAAAATGTTATATTTGTACCCACCTCACAGATACCCACAGTAAGTCATTTGCATCTGGGTACATCCAGCCAGGTAACTGAATCCTGACTCAGCAGAACAAGGCTTTGCTGACACAGCTCTTTATTTACTTTTTCTGGGAACTCTTCATTTGAGTGAATGAATGATTCTCAAGGATTTCAGTCACTCCCTAATCAATTTATGTGCCTGGGAAATCACACCTACTGTACTATATAAATTATGGTTCTGCTAACCTATGATGAATACAGATATTTTTATAAGCTCACCTTATTACTGGAAGGTTTATCTTATTGCCAAAGGCAACTGTAGTCATATTATTAATATTTCTTTGGAGGAGCCAAAACTAGGAACATAGGAGACTCATGTCTCATACCACACACTTTCAAAATATAGGAACTACTGGTCGGGCTCGGTGGCTCAGCCTGTCATCCCAGCACTTTGGGAGACCAAGGCGAGTGGATTGCCTGAGCCCGCAGGTTTGAGACCAGACCAGGCAACTTGGCAAGACCTCATCTCTACAATAAATTTTTTAAAAACTAGCCGGGCGTGGTAGCATGCGCCTGTAGTTCTGGCTACTTGGAAGGTTGAGAAGGAAGGATCATCGGAGAACAGCAGGTCGACACTGGGGTGGCCATGAGTGGTGCCACTGCACTCCAGCCTGGGCGACAGAGTGGGACTCCAACTCAAAAATAAAAAAAATTAAAATTAAGAAAATATATACATATATATGAACTACTTCAGAGACACGTGGGTAATTTTGGGTGACTTAACTGTAATCTCCATTCGTCTTGAACACATTCCATTTTTGACAGCCTTTGAAGAATAAGGTGCATGCAAAGTTATTTTTGGCACTTAGGGGTTGTCATTTGGCTGTCTGTTGTAGTCAGTGCTGACAGACACTTGGAATGAAAGCTTAAATACTTATATAATCTAGAGAGAAATGGACTCAAATCCGTGGGTAAAATAAGCAGATAAAACGGTGCTCAAACTAGATTGGACTTTTCCCCTAGAATTGGCAACGTGTAAATGAAGCTGGCAAGTGACAGCCAGTATCAGATGACGCCGCGTAAGAATGGCAAAACTGCAATGCCAGCTCGGTTCCAGGCAGCTACTGTCAGGTGATTTGCCCATCCATAAAGAAGCAAATGGAAAAGATTGCAAGAGTTGGGATGCTGAGACGGCAGAACTGTGATTTGAGGAATGCCAGCAAATCAGTGTTCAATCAGCACAGATGTTTGTCTGAAGTCCAACAGAACTGCAAGTCCAACATTTAATTCAATTATGCCAACTCCCCCCACCGTCTCCCACGGGCTCAAGTAGAAATAAGACTGCCCTAACTCAAATGGACCTCTCATAAAAGAAAATGATGTCTTGTAGGCTCCATTTCACTAGTTCCTAGGGAAATTGGCAAGACGATTCTGGGGCCATTTTGAAAAAATGAACTCAATGTAGGCAGATTGGAGTGAACACAAAGATGCCTTTTCTGAAGCTACCACAGGATGAGGGGGAGGGTTATAGGGAAAAAGTTTGGAATACTCTGCAATTATCAGCTAATGCATGTAGTCCTCCTTGCCCAGGCTTGGAGTTATGGCTTTGCATTTTCTTTTCCAAAACATTTACTTTTTTAACACTGACATCTTGGCCCTGAAGACAAATGTTTGTTCACTTGCTTAGAATAAGAAATGGGTTATGCTGGTTTGGAAACACAGAATGCAGTGGTGCTTTTCTGGGCTTTTGGTTTGTTTTGTTTTGTTTAATTTCAGAATATATAACCTACCAACAGGATCTGAAGGCAGAGGGTCTGGCTTAAAGCAAAAACGAGCTTCTTGCAAGGCCATCTCCACGGCCTTCTGATATACACACAGAAAAGCAAGAGAATTGAAAAGAAGTACGTCTGTTTAGGTTTCACACTGTTCGGGAAACAAAGCATGGTTTCTTCTTCAGTTTTCTATTCCGTAAACATTTGGGTACAATGATATTGCCTTGCATTTTAATTTGACTGGCTCGCAGTGGGAGGGCAAATCGAATAGCTAAGAGGAACTCTTTAGGCATGATGGCACTGGAAAACATTCAGAACTCAAGGTGGGGTGTAGAGTGCAGGGAGGCGGAGCTGTGGGGTGGAACAGGAGAAGGGTGCTGGCCCATGGATCTGAGCACCTTGCCTCTCAGACCTTGGATAAGCAGAGTTGGGCCCCTGTGCTCAAGCTTCTCTCTGACAAAGAAATGGGATGATCTGCCCCCAGGGATTCCTGAAAGGAAGACCCACCCTGACTGAGGAGAGACACCTGAATGTGTCTGTCAGGTGCTCTGCCTACCTGCTGGAGGAGCCGTGCGTCAGAGCACAGTTTTAGATTTTGAAACGAGACCAAAACAGAACCAAGAATCGAGCGCCGGGAAACATCTCCCCTGCCAAAGTCATTTCTGTGGCAGCCCCCTCACACTGCTGATACCTGAGTCCAGATGGATACTCTGACCTTGGCCGCAGCCGCTCAGGTCCTCGCCTGTCCATGCAGGGCTCGGCCTTGGCTGGGATGCCACGAAGGGGCAGGTGGGGGTGGCCATCTGGTGTGGGAGGCATTGGCTGAAGGTCCTCTCGGGAGACAGGTGGTTCAGCGGCGGGAAGGACTTACCAGGCTGAAAGTAATCTGAAGATGACTGGCTGTTGGTGACTGTGACGCTCGCAGGAACATTACAGAGCCAGGCAGACGGTGGACGGTGGAAAGGCCAGCAACAAGGAACTGGGTCACCCCCATCGCTGGTCCCTTGGTGTGACCCTGAAGGAAGTCCCTGGACCAGTAACAGAAGAGTCAACACCCAAGGGGAGAAGAGAGGACCGGGAACCATGGGGAGACGGTCCTGTGAGTTCAGTTCCTACCTCTGGACTGCTGCCCCAAGCATGTGTGTCCCAAGCCTTTGATGGCCACCCCAGTGGCTTCCTCTGCAAGGTGACTGTGGCTTGGTCTAATCCAAAGCTTAAGAATGCCTGAAAGAGAGAGCAGGGCATGAGGGTCTTCATCCCTGGTGCCTTCGATCTGCCCCTCCCACCCAGTATGGACTCCAGAGGAGACCGCCACCGGGTGTGGAAAACACACTGGCCAGGGCAGCCCCAGCGGTTCGACACACTCACACCGGACCCTTGGTGGAGCCATTGAGCTCTGCAGGTCACCTTTGCTCACCTACCAAGTGAAAGAGGAGAACCTGGTAGACAAACTGTCTCTGGATTCCTCTGAGGGAATGGGGGCTTTGGAGCCTGATGACTGTGAGTTGGAACCCTGGCTCTGCAACTTATGAGCTATATGATCTTGGGAAGGTTACCTTCCTCACCTGAGCCTCCGTCCTCTCATTGGTAAAGCGGCATAACAAAGTTTCATTTCGTCTGCAGATTAAGGAAACAAAGCTCTTAGGAGAGTGGGGAGTACAGGGTAGGTGAGTCACTTCCCAGTTGTTCTTTCTACTGAGGTCCCTTCAGTTTAAAAATGCTGTGGTTCCATGGATACTGGAAAAACCCGGCTTACTCTAGAACATCTTTGGAATTCTATCCCGTCAGGCCTGGCTTTGCTGGCACAGGTAGGGGATTCTATGCAGACAAGGTATGGGATCCAAGGGACATCCTGAACTGGAAGTGCCTGGGCAAGTCCCCAGTCCTTTGGGCTTTGGTCCCTATATCCACAAGACAAATGAGCCAGGCACTGAGCTAATGCCATCCCCACAGACCCAGCGTCCTTCCTGGCCCTGGATTTCCTACTCAGGGGAGTCCCACTCTCACAGAGACTCATGCCCTCCTGATGTGAAAGGGCAGGTGGGCTTTCAGACAGCCGGCCCTTGCCCGTGGGTGTGCCCTGGGACCACCCGAGAAGCTTTGCCAAGGAAAGGGTGCACCAGCCCACCCTGGGGCCCCATGCTGGAGGTCTGTGGCTGAGTCTAGGAGTCTGCTCTTCCAAAGAGCTGGGGTTTTGTAGAAAAGGGAAACTGAAGTCTGGCATGGGTGGCAGAGAGCACCAAGAGAAGATTTAAAAAACAATGGAGTGTTTAAAAAAAAAAAAAGGAAGGGCTGATCTAAGACTTTCTTCCCAGGCTGGTTATCTTGGCAACAAGGCTAAATGAGTGGTTCATTCTTTCATTAATTCAGCATCAACGTATTGACCTCCTAGTTGAGGGCATGGAACCCATACGCAAGGGTCAGAATCCTGAAGCAGAACTACACTTTAGAGATGGACTCCGCCAGATTCATGACTCTCCAGATGAGGAAAATAAGGCCAAGAAGGGATGTGACTCAGACAATGTCACAGCCAGAGACTTAAGAGAACTCGAATCTAGACCCCTGGCCCCCTAGCGGCGCCATGGGAACCACAGACATGTTTTTCTTTTGGTTTCAAGAAAAAAAAAAATCCACCTTTTTAAACTAAGATCAGAAGGTCTGACCACACAGGATACTGAGCCTGTGTTCTCCACAGGCAGGGACCTGCTGAGGCACGTGTCCCGTCCCTGGAGCTCAGGGCCTCACTTGACCACAAGCCTGCCCTCCACTGCATTCATTTATGGATGACTCCTCCCTGGCCCCAAAGGCAGTGAGTTCGCAATCCCTGCCCAAGAGAGGATAGGCTGGAAGGAAGGTGCCACGGAACCTTCTCACAGATCCACAAATGAGAAGCTTGTCTCATTTGTGAGTCTAGTGACTCATCTGTGAAACTTTGTGGCCAAATCCAATTAGACATTTAAACAGAAGAAAAGAATGGTTATGTAAACATAGAAATTAAAAGCATAATGTACATATTTATATTTGTAGTCTGTGAGATTTCCACTGAGCCTGAAACCATAGGGCTCAGAATACGGGGATTCTTTGCTAGAGGAGCTGGATATCCCAATGGCCATAAAGTTTAAAAGGGTTTCTCTCACCTGGCTTCATGTAGGTTACCACAAAGGAGAGATGAGCTGCATATACTGCATCTTCCCCATTGGCTTGGTCAGCTGGGACCAGTTGTCCACTCCCCCAGATTCTAACCCAACGTCTCAACCCCACCCCACTGGTTCACCCCCACCAAGGGAGTCAGTCATAGCAGTCAAGGCCTACAGAATTTAGACTGCAGTCACTAGAAATTCAGACAAAAATTTATCTCACATCCTGCATGAGAAAAAGGTGTTCATTCAGCAAATCAACTGTGTTAGCAGAGCAGAAGGTAAATGTTTAACCTGTGGAGATCATTCCATTTGAAAACGCCTGGTCACCCTTTTCTGCAGACAACTCCTTCGACTAATTGTAAAGACCTGAATTCAAATGGGTCCAGGCTGAATGTCTGCTTGGCCTCCCTTTCTGAGAATGGGGACACCTGAGAGTAAAATTGTTCAGGAGATTCGAACACAGTTCTCCATGCAGGCACTTTACCAACTCAGATGGCTTTCCCGAAATTTGCTTTGAATGCATCAGACCTGGGAGAATCAGGAGCACTGGATCAAGTCTCTTTAGGTCCTTTTGTCAAAGAACGATGGAGATGGCCTGAGACTTCTTAAACTAGCTGCTAACCAGAAAAACATCACTGCCCCGCCCAGAAAGGCAGGAGGCCAAGGAATAAGCCTAGATGCTGTTGAGGTAGAAAGTGGAGAGACCTACATAAGCACCCTATTTACTTGATCTTTCCAAAGGGCTTGGGTAAGAGGAGAACATGAAGGCAAAGTCAAGGAGAGCAGAACAATTGTGCACCACCATTGTTTCCTCTTTCCTATTCTCTCATTGTTGCTGTTCATCCACCATGCTCAGCACGATGAGCTCACTCCACAGACTTCTCCTGTCTGCCTCCCCTCAGTTCAAATATAAAAACCTCCAGCCCCACCATGATCTCCCATGGCATTCAGCTCCCATCTCTGCTATCTCAGCTGTCCACAACAGGCAGCATCTCTCCACGGTCAGCTCCTTGAAAGCGCAGGAACCGCATCTTACTCATTTGTCTCTTCTGCGCACCACATACCACCCAGAGCACCTAGAACAGTGTTAAACCCAAAGTAAGTACTCAATAAATGTTTGCTGGAGTTAAGAACATGACAGAGCTCAGAACTCTAGGGAAAAACATGAGAAATCTTAAGAATGATGTATTGAAGAAAGCGTTAATATAAAATATTCCAAGATCAGGTATTTACTGTGAAAAGAGCCTTATTTGAAAGTTTTGATCATATTTTAATGGCTCAGTGTGGGTCACTGAGTACCTGCTCTGTGCCAAGTACCAGGATTATTTCCATTATCAATCATGGCTGGGCAAAAACCACCCCAAATTCACTGGCTAAAAACCAGCACTCAGGACTAGGGTGAAGCAAGTGAGGCCCCTAGGGCACAAAGTTTACAGAGACATTCACTCTCAAGGTCAGCAAGTAGAAAGTCAGCATCTGAGAGTGAGAGCCTCTTTGCATTTTTTGCCCTAGGGGTCTCTCCTGTCTTACTCTAGTTTCTACCCTGCATAAAACAACAATCATTTTAATGTATGTCATGATTCTGTGAAATAAAAGGGCTCTGCTGGGTGGTTCTTCTGCTGGTCCCGCTTGAGATCTCTCTTGTAGTTGCAGTTGATTGACAGCTGGGCCTGGAGTCCTCTGGGAAGTTCTATTGAAATGCTGGGAGAGCTGGGCCTCTCTCCCACTCCATGTGGCCTCGGGGCCTCTCCACATAGTATTGTCATGTAGTGTCTCCAAATACATAGTCTCATAGTTTAGAGATCCCAGTAGGAAGCATTCAAGAGGGAGGAAGCCAAAGTCCTTTTCGAGACCACGCCTGGAACTGACACAGCTTGGCTTTTGCAGCATCCTTTTTGTCGACTCAGTCCCAAGGCTAGCCCAGACCCTAAAAGTAGGAAAATAGTACCCCCTCTCAAAAGAGGATGTGATAAAGAACGTGTGGTCATCTTTAATGCACCACTAAGGATTAACAAAGAGAATAGGTAGTTCCAAATCTAAGAGGAATTATGGAAATAGGAAGGCTGGGTGACCTGGGCTGGAACCCAGCCTTGCCCCTTCCTCTGAGTTTCAGTTTTGTCATTTATCAAATGGAGATACGAATACCTGCCCTACAGATATTTACTGAATGCCTGCTATGTGCCAAGAACAATGGCAGGGGCTAGAAATATGACGGTGGACAGAACAGATGACTCTCCTTCTAGTGAAATTATATTCTAATAGATTGTTTAAAAAGGAACCACATAGATAAACACGCTGGGGAACTTTTACGAAGGAAAACTTCATAAATAAATAAACACATTGGAACCACATAACTCAACACACTGGATAACTTTTATGAAGGGAATGAAGAGAGTGCTGAAATAGAAAAGAACAGGCTTGGGGGAGGAGAACGGAACTCACTCAGGACCAGGATAGATCAGGAAAGGTCTATCTCAGAAGTGGCATTAACCTGGGATGTGAATGCTGAGAAGGTCTTCATACGGAAGGGGGCTGAGCCACCAGGGTGGATGGGGCAGGGGGGAGGCGAGAGGTAGTAATACTTTGAACAAGGAGTGGGGAGAAGCTTTTGTGGAGAGGACACATTTCTTCATTGGCTTACAGCTAACCCTGAAAAGTTAAGTAAAACTAAACACTAAACAATCAATTTGCAAACATATTATAAGCCACAGAATGCCAAACAGTAACAGCTCTGGAATTGAAGAGAATTTGATGATGACTAATTTGATTGAAGGCTCGAAGAATGAAGCCAAAATAATCCCCTGATGTTTCGAAGAGTAATAAAGTCGCCACAGCCTGCTTTCCCCCAAAGCCCTCATCTCTTGAGAATGCTTATTCCCCAGGTGCTAAGGGGCAAGGTTGGTGGGGCAATGCTTCAAAGCCATCACTTCCGTGGAATCTCTCCTTCTGGTGAGACTCTGACCCTCCAACTATTTCAGTCTCGATCTCATCTCACTGTCATCTTTTCCTTTCCCTGCCATTTCCCCATAGGATTCCACGGTTCTCTCCTTCCCTCCACTGCAGACCTTCCTAGCGTGCCTCATGACTTCATTATCAGCATACGTGTTCCATCCAACCCAGGCCTCATAGCTCGTCAACGGCCTCCGCTCCACTGTCCTCCATCCACCTTTGCCTTCCACTCCCATGGCTCATCCCGGGCCTCTTCATCACACAGAATGGCTCCAACGTGGAAATACATCAGGGCACCACTCCCCAGTGACAACCACCACATATGTAACTACCCTCCTGCCCTTCTCACGCCCTCATTCCACCACATAGGCTCTGCCACGTTTCAGAAGCCTTGGAGCCCACTGAGCTTTTCCTGTGAGTCTTTCTGGCTCCCCTTCCATCCCTAGCATTTCCAGACATCGAGTTCTTTCAAGAATGTCTTCATCCTTATCCTTATGCTTGCTGATGATCCACTTCTAAACAAACCCCTCAGTACCCCCAATCCTAATCTCCTACTCTCTCATAATCCCACTCCAGTCAGGTTTTCACCCACCACTCCATTAAAAATCTCCCATCAAGATTACCAAAGACCTCCATGGTGTGAAACCAGTTCACAGATCCCATCATAATTAATCCATTGGCAGCATTTCCTCCTCCTTGTACATTTTTTTCTAATATGACTTTCAAAACACCACTCTTTCTGGGTTTTCCTCCTATACTGATTGCTTCTTCTTGCACTTTTACTGGGTTTTCTTATTCATCTACCTTAATTTCGGAGTGTCCCAGGCTCCATCCCTGGTCTTTATCTGTGGGTCCATACTTACTCTCTCAATAATCTCACCTAGGCTTGTGACTTAAATAAAATCTGTAGGCTGACAATTCCGAAAATAGGTATATCTCTAGCCGAGGTGTATCTTCTAAACTCAATATTTATATATCCAACAACCTACTCAGCAAATATCTCAAACTCAACATGTCCAAAACTGAACTTCTGATTTTCCCCAAAAACATCTGTACCATCCCCAGTTTTCTCCAGCTCAATCAGTACTAATGCTAGCCTTACAAATGTCCAGGTCAAACTTCTCAGAGTAAAATCAAATTTCTCTCCAATCCCACATTCTAACTACAAAATACATCTAATTTCTGCTGATAAGCTCCAATCAAACAGACTGTTATGCAGGTAACATAAATATAAGAATATAACTACCTAAAAGCACTATAAAAAAAACCCAGAGGAGGCAGATTCTACAGAAGAGTGAACATATAGAAGAAGGAAATGATACTTATGTTTCCCATTTCTTATCTGTGTTATCCAAGTGAAGTCTCTATATGCAGCACTTTGGTCAGTGAAAAGTCCAAAGGTATTTTTTGGTTTTGAAGAACTTTGCATTTTTTGGTTTTGAAGAACCAGAGGAGAGGGTTCAAGGCAATTATGTCTGATAAAAAATGAGGGAGAGAAAGGTTGGAAAGGAGAGGACCAGAAAAGTAAAGGCTCCAAATTCTGTGCATAAATTCAACCTGAATCTCTGGCTGACACTAGACCATGCATAAGAAAGGCAGATTTCAAGAGACCCAGCTAAGGCTAAAAGAACTGCACTAATATTTGAGTAGCCACCTACCCTAGGGAAGACAGAATTTGAAATTTGTGCCCAGTTAAGTACCTGCTTAAAAGTACTCTTCAAGGGAATGTAACAAAACCCAGTATCTCCACAAAATAACATTTACAATGTTTAGGATATAAACCAAAATCACTCAACAGACAAAAAAATGAGGAAAATATAACCCATTTTCAAGAGAAAAGACCATTTTTTAAAAGACTACATCTTCTCTATGTTAAAAGGTTTATAATAATATATTGTAAAACATTTAAAATATACAACTTCACAACCTAGGCAAAAAAGCCTGACCCCAGTCTCCGTAAAGAATGAACAAAAAATTAGCTAGGCATGGCAGTATATGCCTGTAGTCCCCACGACTCAGGAGGCTGAGGTGGGAGGATTACCTGAGTCCAGGAAGTAGAGGCTATAGTGAGCCTTGATTGAGCCACAGCACTCCAACCTGGGTGACAGAATGAGATCCTGTCTCTAAATACACACACACACACACACACACACACACACACATCCCTAGAATCCTACCACATCTGACCACCTCCACTGTCACAGCCCTGTTTACAATCACCCTCATCTGTCACTGGGAACACTGCACCAGCTTCCAAATTAGAAGTTTCCACCTTTGCCCCCCATAGTCTACTCTCAACACAACACCCAAGAGAAATTCTCTCAAAAAAGGTCAGATCATACCAGCCCCCTTCTCAAAACCCTCTAATGGCCACCATCTCACTCAGAGAAAAAGCTAGAGCCTTTACTCATATACCTCTTCAACCTTTTCTGTACCTCTCCCCTTCATTCACTCCGTGACATCCACCTCAGCCCCCTCACTGTTCCTCAAACCTCCAGCCCTGCTCCCACCTCAGACTCTAGCATTCCTCCTGCCTGGACACTTCCCCCAGACACCTACTTGGCTAGCTCTCTCTCCCATCCCAAGCCTTTGCTTAAATCTTACCTTCCCTGCCACTTGACCCCACTGAATACTACAACCTGCTTCCACCTCCACCACCCCTATCACCTCAGAACCCACTCTGTTGCTCTAATTTTTTTTTTTTTTCCCATATGACTCATCACCTTCTGGCATACTATGTAATTTCCCTCATGACTATGTTAACTATTTATTGTGGATCTTCCCAGCTGAATTATAAGCTCCAAGGACAAAAATCTTTGCCTGTTTTGTTCACTAATAAACATCCCAAGTGCCTAGTCCGGTGCCTGATTCAGAGCAGGCACTCAATAACTAGTGAAATGAAAGAATACATGAAATCCTGCTAGAGAAAAAGTATACAACTCTGAGGACTTGATGTCACCTAAATCATGGTCAAGCTAAGTACATATTCCCATCTCTCCACCTTTGCAAGGTCCCATTGAAATGACAAAAAGGAGTTATTTTAAAAGTCAAAGAAAGCAGTCCCAGAAAGGAAGAGTCTACAACTGACCAGAGAGTTAGAGAAAACTCTAGAAGACAAGCTACAAATGGAACTGGATGTATAGTTAAACAAAGCAGGTAGTCAACAAACATTCATCCAGCACTTTCTAGGGTTAGACAGTCCTAAATGTTGGGGTGTGACCATGAGTGAATGTCCAACTCACAAGGAGGAGTTGGGGGGAAGGTGGGAAGAAGATAAACAGGGAACAAATAAACATTGTCTTATATATATAACTCCTGTCAAGAAAATAATACCTGGTAATTAAGAGCATACTTAAGGGATTGGACCCTAGCAATAAGAGGAAAAGGACTAGGAAATGAGAATCATAAAGCCGGCAAGGGTTAGACCATATTTGAAAGCCTTCAAGAAGCTGGATTTTATTCTAGGTGCAGTGGGAAGCCAGAGGATGGATTAAAGCAGAAAGGGGACATGATTAGAGTTTTTAGAAATCCCTCTGGTTTCTGAGAACAGGCTGAGTTATGGGAAAGAAAGCAAGAGTAGAAGTGGAGAGATGAGTTAGGAGACAGTGACAGTGACCCAGACAGACGAAGAACATGGCTGAGGCAAGGGAAGACCAATGACAAGGCAAGAAAGAGTTTGAAAATTTTACAGGTGTGGAGCTACTGCCAACAGGAATTGCTAATTTATTGGATGCAAGGTGTGAGGGAAAGAGAGGAATCCATGGTGAATACTAAGCTTTTAACCTGACCCATCAAGGTATGGTGGTACCATTTACTGACATGCAAAAGACCTGGGTAGCCTCAAACACACATACCATCCGGTTTGCCAAAGCTGTGTAGGGTGTTTTTCTCAACAAGTCATTCCAGATTCTAAGACATGGGGTTTGTAAGCTGGCAGATCGCTCCGTAAGAAACCTTGGTGTAAAACAGGCAATCTTAGAATTCACAATTAGTAAGAAAGGAAAATTACAGTCTAATATCCTTCATGAACATAATGCAAAAGACCTAAACAAATATAAGCAAATTAAATTCAGTGACAGATGACAAGGATAAGACATCATTATTAAGTAGGGTTTATTCTAAAAATGCAAAATTGGTTTAACCTTCTAAATTCAATCAAAAGAACACACTACATTATCAAATTACATAATCATCTCAAATCACAGAAAAAACATTTAACAAAATTCAATATCCATTCATAATAAAAATGGAAATAATAACGAACTTCTTCAAGAGTACCAACCAAAAATAAACACCCCAAAACAGAATAAACATCATAATTTAATGGTGAAATACCAAAATCTTTCTCCTATCAGATTTGAAATGAGACAAGATTGCCCAATATTACTTTTATTTAACGTTGTATTCAAGGTCTTAACCACTGCAATGAGGCAAAAAAAAAAAAAAGTTTAAGAATGGAGAAAGAAAAAGCTATACTGCCATTAGTCACAGACATGCTCAAATATTAGAAATTAAAGACCAGCGCAGTGGCTCACGCCTGTAATCCCAGCACTTTGGGAGGCCAAGGAGAAAGGATTGCTTGAGTCCAGGAGTTCAAAACCAGCATAGGCAACATAGCAAAACCTAGTCCCTACAAAAAAATAAAAAATGTAGCCAGGTGTGGTAGTGCACACCTGTAGTCCCAGCTACTCAGAAGGCTGAGGAAGGTGGATGACCTGAGCCCAGGAGGCTGAGGCTGTGACAAGCCATGATGGGTGACAGAGTGAGGTCCCGACACATTAAAAAAAATGGGAAAAAAATATACAATTAAGTGAGTTTAAGGTCACTGGATGTATGATCAATACACAGAAATTGTTTGCACCAGCCACAAACACATATAAATTAAAATTTAAAATGACAGCATTTACAATATCATCAGAAAACAAAATATTATATCTAGGAATAAAGCTAACAAAAGGTGCTATAAAATCTATACACACACAAAAAGGCAAACAATATCAACAGAAATTAAAGAAGATGAAAAGGAAGAAAGAAACAAAGGAAAGAAGGAAGAAATGAATGAAAGGAGGAGGGAGAGAGGCAGGAAGAACTAAACAAATTGTAGGATATAATAAATTCTTGAATTTGACGAATCAATATTGTGAAAATATAGAATCTTCTGAAATGGAGTTATAAGTCCAATGCAATGTCAACAAAAATTCCAAAGTTTTATTTAATGTATGCAAACTAACAAGTGATTCTAAAATGTATAAAGAAATGATAAAGGCCCCAAATCACCAGAACGATCTTAAAGAAGAACAAGGCTGGAGACTTATACTACTAGCTATCAAGATTTACTACCAAGCTATAGTAATCGAGGCCATGTGATATTGGTACAAGGAGAGGCATATAGGGCAAATGGGACAGAACCAGACTCCAGAAACAAATGCACATACATACAGCCACTCTGCTCATGACAAAGAAGACAGATGCATCAGTTCAACGGGAAAAGATGGTCCTTTCAATAAATGAAGCTGAGCCCATGGAACATTCATGTGGAAAAATAACCATTACTTCACACCATTAACAAAAATCAATTCTAGGTGAACTGAAGGTCAAATTGTGAAAGGGAAAACAACAAAACTCTTAGGAAAAAAAAATAGGATAATATCTTCATGGCTGTGAATCAGGCAAAGACTTCTTTTGCATAACATAAAAAGCACTAACCATGAAGGGGAAAAGTTGGCAAGTCAGAGCACTAAAAATTAAGGACTTTCACAGTCATCACAAAAGAAAGGCAAGCCATGAGGAGTGACTAGGGACTCATTTCCAAAATATGTACAGAACTCCTATAAACCAATAAGAAAACGGCACACAGTCCATTAGAAAACTGGGCAAGAGGTTTGAACAGGCACTTTGCAAAAGAAGCTATTCAAGTGGCCCTTAACCATGGAAAATTTTCAAATCCATTAGGCATTAGGGAGATGCAAACTAAAACCACTATGAGATACTAGCACATATCCACCAGAAGGCCTAAAATCCCAAAGACTGACACCTCCGAGTGCTGGTGAAGACATAGAGCATCTGGACCTCCCATAACACCAGCAGGAATTGGACACGATCTACTATCACTGAATACATGCACATTCTATGGCTCAACAATATGGCTCCTACTTGATGGAAATGCATCCAGTGTGCTCCTTAAAATATGTACAAAAACATTTACAGCAATACTATCTTTGAGAGCTTGTCTGGAGGTTCTAGCAGGGGAGCATAGCTACTCGTATATCCTTGACCAAAGAACGGCCGTCCTCTAGAGGGGATGGTCATCATCTTCCACCAAGCACGCAGCTTCGAGAGGGATGCACATGGAGTGGTGAGGGAGGAAGGGGACACCCGCCTAGCCAGCCAGATCAGCTGAATCAACCCTGGCGATCAATGGGGTGACAGACGTCATAGCCAGATTGCCCTCACATCCAGCCACACTATCTTTAACAGCCAGTACCTGGAAACAACTTTAGCAGTACAATTATTAAATAGATTATAATATATTCCTGTACTGAAATAATATTTAAAGTACAGATGAACAAATGATCACCACACACAAGATGGGTGAATTTCACAAACGTAATGTTGACAGAAAGAAACCACTCTATGAATTTGTTCACTCTGAAAATGTGTTGAGTTTTACTCTTATCATTGTGCCCTTTTTTTTGTACTCGCACAGAAATTTTACTTTAAATAAAAATGAATATTAAGCCCATAACAAAAGGGTCCATCTGATAAAAGAATAACCAGAAAACAAAAGTTCTTAGAAATTGCAAATATTATTATTAAAAAAATGTCCAAAGCAATGAGTATGGCTAAAACCTCGGCTGATAGTCTGGGATGGGGGTCAACAAACTTTTTCTGTAAAAGGCCAGATAGTCCATATTTTAGGCATGTGGGCTATACAGTCTCCATGGACTACTCAATTCTGTCTTCGTAGCAACCATAGGCAGTATGTAAGGAAACAGGCATGGCCATGTTTCAACAGAACTTTATTTACGAACACTGAACCTGAATTCCATAAAATCACCACCTGCCGTGAAATATCAATCTTCCTTTTCATTTCTTTCAACCACTTAAAAATATAACATCTATTCTTAATTCAAGGGTCATGCAAAAACAGGCAGATTTGCTGTAGTTTGCTGACCTCTCAACTGGAAGATATAGCCAAGGAAACTTCACATAATTTATAGCAAAGTCAAGCAGGTAGAAAATCAAAAAGGATGAGAAACAAGTATAATAGACCCAGAAGATGAAATATTAGCTCAGTTAGAATACTAGAAGAAAAAGAGTAAATAAAAGTATAAACTAAGTTGTAAATATTCAAACTCAAGGGGTTCATTGAGTGCCCAGGAGGATAAATGAAAGTCTACACCTAGAGATTTTTGGTGGCATCTCAGAAGTCTACAGACGAGGAGGAAACTCAAAACTGTTCCAGAGAGAAAAAAAGCATTTTACCTGGATAGGCTTGAGAATCAGACTTGACTCGAATTCATGAAGTCACACTGAGTGCTGGAAGGTGGTGGAGCAAGGCCTCAAAGTTCTGTAGGAGAGTGCTTTAGATCCGACAAGTCTATACACAACCCAACTGTCAGTGGAATGTGGAGGCAAATAAAGGCACCTCTGGGAATGCCAGGAATCAACAGCATACCCTTTGTAAAATAAAGATCTCAAGACAGTTTTCCTGGGAATCGGAACGGGCATGTTTCGTACTTTCACTGTTCTGATGGAGACGCATAGGACTGCAGACATGGTCCATTGCTTGCCCTACCAAAAAAAAACAAAACCAATTCTCTCCACTCACTTTGCCAACAAACCCTGATTTTCTTCGCTATGAGATGGCAATGTGCTTCAGGCAGGCAGCTCAGAAGGTTAAATATTAATTGGTCTAAACCATTCATCCGTTCTCTTCACCACTGACCAGATGGGGGTGCGCAGATGAAGCAATTCAGCCTATGAGATATGAGGGGAAACTTCCAGAAAGCCCCTGAGCAAGATTTTCCTTGAAGATAAAAGAAAGCCCACAGGAGAAAAAGGTTCTCCCTTTCTCGCTCACTTTGCTGTGTCTGCCCAAGCTGGGAAGCTGGGAGCTGGGGTACCTACCTGTAACATCAGGGAACAAGGCTGAGAACAAAAGGCAACACAAAGATTATGCCAGAGTGGAAAAACAGAAAGCACCTGGGTCTCTGATACCATCTGAGCTGCTTAATTAACCCATCCATGAACCAGTCTACCTCCCGAATTCCTGGTACATGAGATAATGACTTTTCCTTTGCCTAAGTCGCTCCTAGTTGGGTTTTCTATTATTTTCAACCAAGAGAATTCAATTAACGTAAGTATTGAAATAAGACTGGACGGCATTTACCCAAATACACCAGGCCCATAGGCCACAAAAATGATCGAGAGACGCTGGGGTAGTGGTGAGGCCAAGTTGCTAGTCTGGGGCCCCTTTAGACTAGAGAGAAAAAAAAAATCAGACAGCAGATATGGTCAAAATCCATTAAGGAAAAAGTATCATTGATAAGATCAGGGTGGACTCCAATGCCAGATGCTGAAATGTTGGAGCAGCCAAAACATCACTGTGAAACCCGAGCCCTGCATCAATGGGCTGAGGGTTGTGCGTGAAGGTTGTTTGCCTGAGCTCTAGGGAAACAGTCTAGTTGAATGTCTGATGACTTACAACCACTTCCATCCAGCCGGTGTGTAGAACAGGAAGGTTGTCTGCATACCTGGTTGGCATTCATTCACCTTACGGGAGCTGCTCAGTCTAGGATCTGCCTTATTCTATAATGAGAATAAGGCAGGCCAGCACCAACACACCATCATTAGGCCACCAGCCTGGGCCATTCACTATCCAGGACGTACACAGACATGTGGATCAACTCAAGTCATTTCTGGTGACAGCTGAAGCTATCAGAATAATTTTCTTCCTTCCTTCCTTCCTTCCTTCCTTTCTTTCTTTCACAGAGACAGTCTCGCTCTATCGCCAAGGTTGGAGTGCAGTGATTCAATCATAGCTCACACCAGCCTTGAACACCTGGGCTCAAGCAATCCTCCCACCTCAGCTGCCTGAGTAGCTGGGACTACAGATGCCCACCACCTCACCAGGCTAATTTTTTTATTTTTTATAGAAACAAAGTCTCACGGTGTCACCCAGGCTGGTCTCAAACTCCTGGCTTCAAGCGATCCTCCTGCCTCAGCCTCCCAAAGTGCTGGAATTACAGGCATGAGCCACTGTGCCCAGCGAAGAATTTTCTTCGACACTTGGGCTCTGATTTTTCAGTGATGCCTCTTGAAGGCCCACCAGAGTCATCGAGGAAAGAGTGTGGCTTCATGGCCGTCACACCTGCCAAAGTGAAGTCATTTTGTGCTTATGCACTAACTAGTGTGGTGATTCTCAACTCTGGAGGCACATTATAATCACCTGGAAAGTTGTATTTGATTTGTCTAGGGCCTCAGGAAAGGGTTTTGTCAATAGCTCACCAGGTGATATTAATGTTTCACAAGAGACTAGGAAAGAGGTTGTGGGAATTAAAATGTGTGCAGGAGTAGACTGTGGTTAGGTGTTACTGGGAGGGCTGGGTCCTTTCGAACCCCCATAGTTGTTTGCAGGGGGAGTGGAGATCAGATTCTAGGTCTGTGTGGGCATGAAGCCCGTGGGCTCAACAGGTAGGGCATACTTCTTTGCTTCCTCAAACTGTCTCTGTTGTTGTTGTTGTTGTTATTGTTGCTGTCATTGATTTTATTTGGGTTTGGAAATAACCCAAAAAAGTCAACACAGCTAAGAAACAGAAACAGTCCTCGTCTTAGGGACAAGCTGTTTTCCAATATTTCATTTGTAAGTTGGCCATTTGTTGAATTTATAAAGGGTCCGTTAAGAGAGGACTGCTCCTTTGATTTTGTTTTTCTTGTTTGTTTGTGTTGCCTACTTTTTCTGCCTCGCGCAACTCGACCACAGGCCTCTCACACTCAAAGTCCAGTTCACACAGGCGGTGCGGGGGCAGCCTCTGTTAGCTAGTCGAAGCTAACCGTGCACGTCTCTTCCCAATTCTGCATTTGGTGACATTACATTAGGAGCCTGAAATCAGCTTTGTGGGGGGGCGTACTTACTCCATGGAAATCAGCAAATGCTACAAATCAGGGCTTTTCCTCCAGAAAGCTCATTGTTCAACGCTCACCAGCAGCCACTGAGCTCCTGTTCGGGAAACACACAAAGCCAATGAAGAGGTCCTCGCTATGGGCAGCTGAGGGAGGATGACCTGTGCTCATCACTCTTCCTCTCTCCGGCCACCCCCTTCTAAATTACGGCAAGCGACAACAAAAAGGCATACGTCAAGGATAACAAAGAGAGCAAATGAGACGTAGACCCTCTGCCAGGGTCACGCAAGAGATGCTTCCCAGCCGAGGCTCTTGTCCCAGCCACACGACAGCAACCAGCTCTAGGACAACTTTATGGGCATCCAGCAGGCAGGACCTGACCAAGCTGAATTCTTACCTGGGTCTTGCCTGGCTGCTAAGGCGTGAGTTGCCGCAGGGCCCCGCTGGGCTCCCACACTCAAACGACTGAAAGTGTGGAGAGGTTAACGTCCCATGAAGCAAACTTTGTACCCCAGGGAGAATGGGCCTGCAAGCTCGGTGCGCCCCTGTGTCACGCCCCTTCTCCGAGGCTTCTCCTACCTGGCATTGCACTTCCTAATAAGGTGGAAGCTCATTAGCCTTGGCCTCTGTTTAGCCCAGACTGGGACGAAATTTATGGAGGCGAGAGAACAGATGGCGAGATGGAGACGGCGGAGGCCCAGCTGAGGGAGCCCCAGCCAAGAGCACAGCACGAAGGGCTGGAGCCCCGGGCGGGGGCGGGCCTGGCCCACCCTCCAGGACCCTGCGAGCCCACGAACGAGACACACTGTGCAGGACAGGGGGTGGGACAGAAAAACAGGCAGAGAAAAATTAGGGAATTTATGGCCATCTGTAATTTTGACCAGGAACCAGGACTCTGCTCCAGGCAACTCTGGAAATAAATCTGTGGTAAGATGAAACCAGGGAAGATGAACCCATGCTAAACAAGATTTTCGACAAAGCAGCCAGTCAGGGCGCTGCCAAAGATTCACATCATGAA
>CAUYQG010246425.1:0-10977 GCA_963574415.1 Tarsius wallacei | reverse complement strand
GCCTAGCATCTAGGATTACAAGAAACTCAAACGCACTGATAGGAAAAAAACAAACAGCCCCTTTAAAAAGTGGGCAAAAGACATGAATAGACACTTCTCAAAAGAAGATATACGGGCGGCCAACAGACACATGAAAAAGTGTTCAGTCTCACTCATCATTAGAGAAATGCAAATCAAAACCACATTGAGATACCACCTAACCCCAGTAAGAATGGCCATCATTAATAAAACAAACAACAACAGATGCTGGTGAGGATGTGGAGAAAAAGGAACACTTCTACACTGCCAGTGGGAATGCAGACTAATACAATTATGGTATTATAAGAAATAAAATAATAAAAATAATTGAATGCTTTGAAAAATCTGCAAAGGTAAAAGGTGCATTGCACTCAGCCCAGCAGAGGGCAGACATGAGCCTCCAGTCCTCCGTTTCTAGTAAAGTCCTAGGATAGCACTTAATTCTTCCAGCAACAGTGTATAACAACACAAATGGAGTATTGTCAACTAGGGAGGCTCACCCAAGTCTCGGTGTCTAGGGTTTTTACCAGGGATTTAATCTCACAGATGTGTAGCACCTGTATGACTTACCTTAGTTATTCATTTCCCAGTTTTCTCCCCCAGAGGTCAAACTAATACAGCTTGACCCATAGCCCCAATAAAACAAAAATATGGATTCACCTTAAGTTGCATTATTAATACAAATTATCTAGTATAGCTCAAGACACTCTTATCATACAAAATATACCTTAGACTATAGGTTATCAGCCAGGACCTGGTCAAGGGCTCATCCTTTCACTGGCATTTGGAGGGTTGGAATACCTCAATCCTGCTGAGTTCACCCTTATATCAACTTGCAGGCAAAAGCTACCTGAGTGTGTGGAAACTGAAGATGAAACAGAAGTCCATTTGAAGCAATCTACGTTTTCAGAAGCCACTCATGTAATTCCATGACTGAACAACTGGAAGACATGAATCACCCCAAGACCATTCAAGCTCATCTATGCTTTTAAATTGAGTTCTTAAATGGTGCTAAAGTAGGGGGAAAATCATAAAAAGTGGAATTCCCTATATGTTCTAATTTGTGAGACAAAGCTTCACTCTTACTGCAAAATGCTAGACTACAGTCCTAAAGACACCATACCAGTCCTAATAAAAAAATTTTCCTCAGTGTTTCCCTGGCCTTCACTGGATATCACATTGCTTTGGCCATGCCTCCACACTCCTACAAACTGGATTTCCCAATAGAAAGACTAAGTCCAAAGCAGAGATAAGGAAAAATAACTCAAATTCTGTTGTTTTATATTGCAATGCAATTTTAAAATAAATGCTACTTAGTATTACCAAAATAGAGTTTTTGCTCCTAAATACTAGTTATAAAATATCTGTTCTCCAAAGTCAATAAACCCTCAAAAATACTTATCTATACCAACATTTGAAAATAACTTTGCATTGCAACTGATTGAAATTGGAATGCTTTACTTGTGAAGCCCAAGGGATGCTATCTGAGTTAACTCACAGCTAATCTGGACCTTGGAAGAGTATCATGGCCAAGAACCTCAATTATATCTTATTCAAAACAGCTGTTGGCAAAACATAATCATAAAACCATCTGGTTTGCAAGAGTTTATTATGTAAACCTAACGACTTACATGATTTTAAGACCATCATTGCCCCTCAGAAGAGATTCTTTTCCATTGCTTATGAATACCAAAGTACAACTCCTTCAAGGCACTTTTCTCCCTACAAGCTATTGGGGCCATGAAAACTAGTGAGGCATTTTATTGTATTGATGCTTCTTGAGGACACACATGGTTTTTTGTCATCTTTCATAAAGAACTCCTGCTGGCAATGTTAAAAAACAAGTATCTAATAAAATTTAACAATGAGATTTTCTAAAACTGATGATAGTTAAACACTGAAAAAGGAAAGAGAGAAAGCAGGAAAGTTACATGAATTTTTATTTTCCAGGGTATTATTTAAAATAAGCTGTGTGTGGTGGCTCATGCCTATAATCACAGTGGTTAGGGAGGCTGAGGCAGGAGGATTGCTTGAGGTCAGGAGTTTGAGACCAGCCTGGGCAACATAGTGAGACCCAATCTACAAAAAATAAAAAAGTATTTAGGTGTGGTCTTGCACACTTGTAGTCCCAGCTACTCAGAAGACTGACATGGAAGGATCGCTTGAGCCCAGTAGTTTGAGATTACAGTGAGCTATGATCGCACTACTGTACTACAACCTGGGCAACAGAGTGAGACCTGGTCTCTAAAAATAAAAATAAAATAAGAACAAGAAAAGAAGGACAAGTAAGTGCTTTGTTCTCTACTGAGGCACCCCCTCCCTTCCAACCAAAAGCAAATCAGTCATGAGAACCCTTCAGTGCACAAGTCTAAGGCAGTTGACTGGCAGAAGTTGGTGTCAGAAGCTCAGACAAAAATATTGGAAAAATCCACAGCTTCTGATTGGCTACACTAGTCTGTGTGCATTTATCTGACAAGCAGTGTTTTGAAGACTTGTTAGAAGCCAAGCACTAGATTTACTGCTGACAATGCTAAAGTCACTGAGACTCACCCCTGTCTGCAGGCAGCTCACACATCAGGGAAGGAAACCAGGTCAGTCATAGAATAAAGGCAAGGAGAATAAAGTAGGTAGTCATGATATTGAAAAGAAACTTGCACTAAAGGTGCATAAAGACATTAAAAATGTTTTCATAAAGAACTGGCCGAAAGTAGAACTGTTTTCAGAATACAGTTTCAATAACGACAATTCAGTTAATCTCTTCAATAGACAATATGGCTTACTTGTCGGTACTTCTTCAAATTCCTCCTTAGGCATAAACGCCGGGGAGAATAATGAGAAAGGAATGTGCTATTGCTTAATAAATTAAATCCCTTGGTGTAATATCAGCTTCTTTATTATTACAGTAACAAATTATCACAAATCAGTTGGCTTAACACAACAGAGATTTATTCTGTCTTAATTCTGAAATCAAGGTGTCAGCAGATCCATGCTCCCTCCGAAGGTTCTAGAGGTAGATCCTTCCTGCCTCTTCCAGCTCCGGGTGGCTCCAGGTGTCCCTTGGCTTGTGGCTTCATCACTCCAGTCTCTGCCTCCGTCTCCACATGGCCTTCTCCTCTGTGTCTGTGCCTCCTCTGCTGTCTTTTATAAGGACACAGGTCACTAGATTTAGGGCTCACCCTAAACCAAAATGATTTCATCCTGAGGTTCTTCACTTCCAGAAATCAGGATCCTTCCAGAAATTAAGGTAAGGACATACCCTACCACAGAAGGGGCAATGTCATATCCCCCTTTAAATCTCCTGAAACCGCCACGTTTCTCACTCATTCTTTCAGAAGATTTAAACTGAATACCCAGGGGCTAAGATCAAAGGCTGAGCAAATAGAGATGCCTGTCTCTGCTTCCCTGCAGCTTAAAGGTGAGACCTGGAGGTTGACATTTAGAATATAATCACACAAATAAACACAGGATTACCAACAGTGAGGGAAGGGATGAAAGAAAATTCAAACCACAAAGAGAGAGGATCTGACCAGGTCTGGGATGTCAGGTTGGGGTAGTGGGTCTCAATGTGTACATTATTATATGTTATCATAAGTATAACTTATTTTTAATAAACAATATAAATGTATTATCTTGTGATCATTGTGCTTTGTATTCAGATCTATAGGAGGAGTGGAAGTTAATTCTGCAAAGAGAGAAGGAAAGGAAGATTCAGCATGGGAAGTCTCTTGTTGAGAAATCCTGTGCATAGAGAAAGCTTGATATTGTAGAGAAATTATAAGGAGAAGGTCAGGGAGGGTGGAGGATAGAGAACAAGATGTTACACTGGATCTGACTACACCATGGGCTTTAGCCAAGACTCCACTATGGTGATGGCATGGAGGACTGGAAGACATTACTCTGCTGAACTAAGTTTTCTTGCTCTGAAGACCTACCTACGTTATATGCATAGGATGTTCACTCACTGTCCAAAGAATAGATCTTAAAAGGGAAACAACAACAAAAAACTCATTGATCAAAATTGTTCACATTTATAGAGTCACTTCTAATCAGTGTGCTAGGTGATCTCAGTATAGTGACCAGGGCCATTACTCCTGATATCTGGGACTACAAGCTACTTTCATATAAAGTAATCGAATAATATAGTAACATATAATAATTATATAATTCATCGCAAGTGACTTATTAAAAACAGACAATACTTACAATAATATAATCAAGCACAGTATATAATATAGTAGAATATATAATAATAAAAAATAAGTGATACCATAATAATATAATCATATATAATATATGAGTAAAATATGTAATAATGAATAGATTATTTATTAATTACTACTGTTTAATATATACTAATAATTTCTTGGAAATGACTTAAGAATAAGTGATATTTATAACAATATAATAGTAATATAAAATAGTAATAAACACATAGCATGACAGTTTACTAAATACATAATATATAAATGCTATATGCTATTAAATGATTAACTGATATGTTATAACAATGTGTAATATAATATGAAAATAAGATAATTCTGTGCAACTAGTTTATCTTACCTATCAAAAATAAATTACACTTATGACAATGAATAATATATAAAATAATATATGATGTAATGTGACAGAAGATATAACTCTGTACATGAAAAATTAAAATAACTATAATAATGTATATTATAAAAATATATTAAACATAGTGGTGTATACATAATATACAGCATATAAAGAATACAATATAATGATAATAATTTGCATCTGACATTAAGAATAAGTCTATTCAACTCAGTTCAATTTAAAAGGAAAAATGTTTCTTCCTTATTGTTTTCACATTTCCATATGTGGTGTTTTGTTGTTTTTTTTTTACGAGTTTATTTATTTATTTATTTTCTTTTTATTATTAAGATGTGGGGTACATTTCAGGGTTAGGTATATAAACATTGATCATGCAGGTACCCTTGTTGATGAGTTATGCCCCTCCCTCCCCTAGCAGTTTCCCTCAACTGCCAATCCCACCACCCCCCGACAGTTTCCCACTACTGGCAATCGCTTTCTTATAGCACTGTAATTGTTCAAGGTCACTTATGAGTGAGAACATATGGAACTCAGTTCTATGTTTCTGTGATAAATCACTGAGTATGATCGACTCCAAATCCACCCAAGTTGCTGCAAAATCCATATATTTGTCTTTCTTTATGGCTGCATAATATTCCATTGTGTATATGTACCACATTTTCCATATGTGGTGTTTTGTTTCATCTTTCACTGATGCATTTTAGAAGAGCTTCAAAATGTCATCCAAGGAATATAGCAACAGCAGTTTTTTTAAACTCCTAAAAATATATTGGTAATAATATCACAGAAAATTTAAAACCCCACAATATCATAAACTCTCATTTGTTTATTTTCCTTTCAGGAAAATAATCTCAACTGATTCTTGCAAAGAAGCCTGCACCTTTCCTATCTAATAAGTGACTTCCTATGTATGGCATGTCACAAGGTCACATGCTTGCGTTGACTTCACAACAAAAATAACTGCTCAAAGTGTATGGATTGATAAAGTGCTGTTGCCAGATACCACACTGTAAAAATGAAACAATGCAGCTCTCTGGAAATTGTCAAGATAGCCAGGGAGGTGAGCACAAAGTAGAATTGCTTAAACCAGTTATGGTGGAAATTAAGAATTATACAGCCAAGTGGCTTTTCAGGTTTCCACGATTGTAAATCAAAGCAAGGTCTTCCTTTGATGACCTACCCGTTTCTTATTCTCTGCCAAGACCCTTCAGAATTATCTAAACTCAATGGAGCATTTTTAAGAAGCAGCTCCTTGCCAGAATTGAACCAAATCCTAAAAAATGATGTTTCCATGAGCCTGATGCTATTGCATTGATAGAGGATTCCGAAATGCTGGTTTTGAGCTGACTACAAGAGTTTGCTTATGGAAACGCTAAGAAAGTTCACTTTAATGAACACCACCCTCAGGTACAATCCCCTGACTTCTCATGTTGTATCCTAAATTTAGGGTGCTGAATTTTCTCAACCACGTGATTATGCCTCTGGCCAGCAGGCTGGCAGAATTACTGCTAGTGAACCAAATTCACAGGCTTGTACCATCCTTCTGCAGAGACAGAGACAGACACCAGGCACAGGTGGTAACCCACAATTCTTTCAAAGCCATCATGGGGAAGAGTAATTGATTACATATAGTCACTGGAGCTGTAGTCTCTAAACCTTAATGCTTTCTTACAAGATAACCTCACACATTAGTGGCTGCTTCTCTAAATAGCATGCAAAATCTCCACGCTCTGCAGATAAGTTCAATGATGATTCTAGCCTGGTGTCTCAGTGGTGTCCCATTTGATACATCAAGTCAATCTCACTCAATACACTTTTTCCTTCTTGCATTCTCTTTCTTTAATGCACGGCATCAGCTTTGTTTTCATTGTTGTTTTCTTAGTGTGGAGGGAAATTCAACATTTTCTTTCAAGCAATTTTAACAATACAAGAAATAGGCATGGAAAAAATGGTTTCAGTCTTGCTAAGTTGAGCATGTCTACAAAATGACCCATTCTCGCTCTACCTTTGATGTCTTCCCTTCCCATAGGCATCTCTTGCCTTCATGAATGCCATTTAAGACACTAAGGCTCATAATGAGACTATCAGATCCTTGATCCCGAACATATGAACCACATCTGTGATGCCACTTGCAGCTATCTAGAGGAAAAAAAATCACAGTGCCTGGTGTTCCTTGGGAGAGAATGAAAATAGAAAATACTGCTCTAAAATGAGGAGGTGACTCTTACTTCCAAGCACCAGAAAAATGTTAATGTGCCTTTGCCTTTCTCTACAGAGCCTATCCTTTCTGAGGAATGTGGAGCCTGGTGGAATTTTCCCTCTGCTCCAGCCTGAAGAAGAAGGCAACAACTCAGGAATTTCATTCCCATGAACCGATATTTTACAATTTTGGATGACGCATTTAGGAATTAAAAACCTAAATTTGAATAATTGATAAGAGAGACTGGTGCACTTGACTTTCTGAGCCCATGCAGAATCACCTTGCCCTACTCATCCTTTCTGACATTCACCATCCATGGTCAGCACAGTGGTAGATCTTTTTCTCTCCAACATTCAGTTCCTTCTACCTATTCGTTACCTCACCAGCTCAGATCCTCCTCATCTCTGCTCCCAATCAATAGGTGAATAATCTCTAGTGTTCACCTTAACTGATAACCTAAACACTCCAATTCTGTCCAAATCAAGCACCAAGACGTGCATTAGATGTTGGTTTAAATGATAAAAATTCTTTACCGTGAGCCTATGCTCTGCAAATCTCCTTATTTGTACACTTGCTCTTAGAATTCCTGAAAGAATGAAAGCTAACTCTCAATGTTCTAGCGCCTATCCTTGGGAGCATGTCTTAAACAACATTCTCTTTGGAGGTCAACGGAGGTCGCTGGGGTCCCGTTCAAACAACAGGAATTTTATTTCCTACTTTGTTCTTTTTTTACATTTTTAAAAATTTAGATTCAGAGGGTGCACATGTATATTCGTTACATGGACATATTGTGTAGTGGTAGGGATTGGGTCTTGGGTGGCCCGTTCCCCAGATAGTACACATTGTGCCCTGTAGGTAGTTTCCGAACCCTAGACTCCCTCCCCTTCCCCCCTTTATTAGTGTCCCCAGTGTCTATTATTTCCACCCTTGTGACCATTTAGCAACCACATATGAGTGAGAACATACAGTGTTTGGTTTTCTGTTTCTGAATCAGTTTACTTAGGATGATGATCTCCAGCTCCACTCATGTTGCTGCAAAGGATATGAATTCATTCTTTTTTGTACTGGCATGAATGCAGAGAAAAGGGAACATTTTTGCTGTTGGTGAGAGTATAAATTAGTACAACCTCTATGGAAAGCAGTATGGAGATTGCTCAAAGAACTAAGAGTAGATCTACCATTTGATCCAGCAATCCCACTACTAGATATCTACGCTAAGGAACAGAGTTCATTATATGACAAAAACAATTGCACCCGCACAGTTCACAATTGCAAAGATGTGGAATCAACTTAAATGCCCATCAATCGATCAGTGGATAATGAAAATGTGATATGTATACACTTTGTTCTTCTTACCCAGTTGGTTATTAGTGGGGGCAATAGATATTTACAACAGGCACCATGAATTCCTACTTTGATATTTAAATGTTTTTATTACCTGCCTGTACCTGTAAATAATTGAGTATCTGGATCTTTCAATACTGTGTAACACCGTGTAATGTCTTCATTTAATTATTTAAATGCACTTTCTAAATGCAAAAAAAAAGAAAAGAAAAAAAGAAGGACCACTTCAGACAAATGCTAAATAAATAAAATAATGTCAAATAAAACTAGTCTATAAAATAAGCACATACCACATGTTTAAGACTCATAGAATTATAAGGTTGAAACAAATTTGGTCTGATTCATGTATTTTGTACATAAACAAACAAGAAAAGGTAAATGACTTTCCAAAAAATCAAGAGCTTATGAATTGCCTTCTAAATTCAATGAATGCCCATATGAACCAAGTTCAATGTTTCTCCACCACGTCTTACTATTTCCTTTACATGAAAATGACTAGAAAATTATGTGCCCATCTATTGTTTTATTTTTCTCAACAAGTTTTGTTGTGCTATTTAATTATATTTGTCTACACTGCTAGACTCAAACTCATTCATAAAGAAACTTAAGATACACTGGCAAAGAGGATATTCTTTCTGATCCTATGTCAGTATTATAAATTCATATGCTAAGTATACAACTCAAAGTCATGTAGACATAAAATTTATTGAATGTTTGCTTTATGTCAGGCCATGCACTTTCATTTTATTTGTACAGCAATGCATTTGGAACTTCATTATCTCATATCTAGGTGGAGAACTGCAGCTCAGACAGCTTTAGCAAAATTCCCAGCTTTGAACAGTTAGTAGAAGCCAAAGGGTAGCTTATCTAGGCCTTATGGACTCCACCATTACTTACCAAACTGCTGAAAGTTCCAGAAAGCCACCATGGTCAGCATATCATGCAATGAAAAAAGAAATGGCAAAGCAATAGATTCCGGAAGTATGTAAAGTTCATGCTTAGGCAAACCCACACTGTTTTGATAAAATTGTAGCTTCTGTTAGTTAAATAGACCTCAAAATGAATGTAGGAAAAAATCTCCACCTATCCTAAATGTACAGTTAGATAAATTTATGTTTTTTTAACCAACATTTGCATGTACTTGCTGTGTCCATACTCGCAGCAAGTATACTTGTGGAGACATTATTCCTATTACTGCTATGATTATGATCACCACAAAGTCGAATCATCATTTAACGCATCATTTGCTATGTAAATTGTTTTTCACAGAGCACTGTTTGCTTTGACCTTTCTGGGAGTTGTCATTTCAAACTCTTGGTCATTTAGATTCTTCATCTTTCAGAAAGCCATTAAAGTACTTTGAGTAGTGTATTTCAAAGCTATAAAAATATTGGCAGAGTAGTCCTGTGGCCCTATTTGCCTAAGCCCTACTGTCTTTATTTAAGGTCAGGTTCAGAGGAGGTAGGAGCTAATAGTTCCTGCAGAAAAGGAAGGATGGTTCTTCTCAATTCACCTTCTGTGCTCTTGCTAACTAAACCCAAAGGACTCGAAACCTTTTTTAAATCACAAATTCTACCAAAATTGAAGCATGTAGCCCAGTAGTTGAATATTATTTTACTCATAGAATAATTCATGTGCACAATCAAATAGACTGTGCGCAGTAGCAAATGCACACCCAAATCAGAACATTCAAAATAATAAAATGCTGATGCAGGAATAAAATTTTTAAATTGTTCTTTGAGATAAGCTATGCTACACTGGACATAGGGTGTGTACCAATTTAGATCTACTTGTTAAATCTTAGTAACCATAATTTCTTTCTCAAGTAGTATTAAAAGATGACGTTTTAATCATCATCCCTTGTCTTTCAGCTGGCTGTGCAGCTCTGGGTGCTCACCACACTCTGTAGACCACTGCCCATAAGAGAGTCATCCTGAATCCAGACCTGCTGGTGCGTGCGCCTGCATATTTTGGCAAATTATACACACATATATGTTTACAGAAATTTGCCACTGTCAGAGATGTTAAAGAAAATTAGTGTTGATCCCAATTTATTTTGATTATCATACACATTACCCAAAAGTTTATAAACCCTCCATTTTCCTGTGGTAGGAAACAGTGTCACTCACATATATATAATACCTTAAAATTTGCAAAATTATTTTTCAAATTTTTCTCTGAACTTTACAACTGGTAGGAACATAAGGCATTGTGTTTATTTGTGTTGTTGTAAGGAATACCTGAAGATGGATAAGTTTTTTGTTTGTTTGTTTGTTTGTTTTTTGAGTTGGAGTCACTCTTTCACCCAGGTTGGAGTGCAATGGCACGCTCATGGCCACCCCAGCGTCGACCTGCTAGGCTCCGGTGATCCCTCCGCCTCAGCGCAAATTACAGGCGCGCACTACCACGCCCGGACGATTTTTTTTTTTTTTTTTTTTTTACTATAGAGACGAGGTCTCGCCAAGTTGCCCGGGCTACTCTCGAACCCATGGACCCAGGCAATCCACTGCCTCCCAAAGTGCTGGGATGACAGGCTGAGCCATCAAGCCCAAGTTATTTTTTAAAAGACGTTTATTTTACTTACTGTTCTGCAGGCTGTACAAGAAGCAAGGTGTTGGCATCTGCTTCTGGTGAGGATCTTCGGCTGTTCCTGCCCATGGAGGAAGGGGAAGAGTTGCCAGTGTGTACAGAGATAGCAAGGCAAGAAAGAAAGCAAAAGAGAAAGTGTTACGGTGCCAGTCTCTTTATAACTACCAGGTCTTGGCATGGTGCTGTGGCTCTAGCCAGCTCTTTGGGAGACCTAGTCATGAGGAGTGCCTGAGCTAAGGGGTTCATGACCA
>CAUYQG010246422.1:0-10502 GCA_963574415.1 Tarsius wallacei | reverse complement strand
GAAGGCTGAGGTGGAAGGATCGCCGGAGCCCAGCAGGTCGAGGCTGCGGTGGCCGGGAGCGGCCGCTGCACTCCAGTCTGGGCAACAGTGAGACTCCAACTCAAAAAAAAAAAAATGATTTGAAAACAAACTTTTTGTAAATATTAAGTATCTTTATATTTTTTAAATGTTGTGAACAATTTGAGGATTACTGGAAAATGGCGCCTTTTCTCGCAATGACTTTTCTGTTTTATGCTAATAAACACAGATAAGTAACTTTTAATGGATGAAAAGATTCGGTATAGATAAGTATTGTTTTGTGCCAGCTCAAATTCCATGGTATTTTAAAAGTGAAAATACTACAAAACTGAGAATTGATTTAACCCTCCACTTCCCCCTTTCTCTTTACCCCTGGAATGTCTTCTCCAAGTACGTGTCTCTCAATTAGTCAGTGTGTTTTAGGTGGAATGCTCTTAGCTGGGCAGGATCCTGCTTATAAACATGGCTATGAGTCAGGCATCTCTTAATACAAGATCAAACCCGTTTGTGAGATAAGCAGGGTCCTATATCAAGTAGATATACATCTGTGTGAACGTTTCTGAACTTGAAGGTGGAAGTGCAGAATAGAGCATTTGGATAAAAATAAAATAAGTAGTTAACCACACCCTGAATTGAACCCATCTTTAAACTAAAAATTTTTTTAAAAATTAATTTTTAAAAAGTAGTTAACATTCTTGTGGAACTAGTCAAATGTGTACCTATACTTTAGAAATATAGACAGTGACTCCAGGTTATCTAGCCAGATGTAGGAAGAAATATAAATTACAAAATAGTCCCAGAATGACAATTTAGCAATTATAAGAAAATTTTTCCAAAGCTGAACTCAAACAAGAATTCTGTGTGCAATAATACCAATTTCTTTAGGTAGGGCACTTTATCTTTTTCTTTTTGCTTGCTTATCTCAGATGTTTCCCCAACCATGAATCGTAACAATAGCACCATCCCGACTGATGTATGAGGGTGTATATGTAGGCATGTTTGGGAGTTAGGCAATAGAGACTTGGATTTGAATTGACTTTAATGATCCCTGTCTAACAGATTTAAAAATTATGGTGAAGGATTCCAGGATTAAAAGAAATTTGGTCAGTACAGGAGCTCAGAGCTTCTAGAGACCTAGAGACCAAGGACCATCACATGTCAGATCCTAAGCAAAGAACTTAGTGCAGATCATCGTATGTTTTCTTTCTTTTTTGTGTTGTCTCACCAATTTTATATTATGCTAGCCATTGCTTTTGATAATTTCATTTAGACTTGTAAAATTGTGCACCACTGGAATATCTGTTATTTTTATTATACAATTGATATCCCTGATTGCCCTTCTGGTTAGATTGTTTTATGTTAAGCATATAAAAAGCATATACAATATAAACATTTAAAATTTTGTTTTATATTAATTTATTCTCTTTTAAAAATGTGAAAAAGTGTGTGTTTATATATTATATAATATATATAAGGTTTTGCATAACATAATGCTGTTGAGTCACAGCCAGTCAAAATACCCAAAATGAGAAGTATAGATAGAATAAATGCTGATAAAATCAACTGAAGAAATAAAAGTATATGAACCATTTCCAGACAAAGAAAATGTCGCTTGCAAAGATTCCAAAAGGAAAGGAAGACCGCAAACTTTTATTTCTGTAATGGCTCAGTCAGGCCTCAGGTGATGGCTGCAGTTCCTGCGTTGATAGCCCGAATCACTGATCCTCAATATTTTTCACAAATGCAAACCTTGCTGTTGGATAAAATATGCTTCTGGAGGACCTATCTTAAAGGACTGTTAGGCAAAATTATAGCCACACACGATAGATCACACATGACAAAATGAACATTGTGCAGTATTTTATTTCAGTCATTCGTTAACATTTTCCCATAACTATTGAGTTTTTCAATACTTAAACTAAAAAAAATGAAGCCTTCCTAAGGTAATTTAGATTTCAGAGAACTTTGTTTGGCCAATAGCTACATAGAACAGATGCATTTATGAAGCTTAACTAAAAATGATGTTATTGTATGAGTTAAAATTCAGTGAAATGACTTTCTAATGTGTAAGTAAATCACATAATTAAATTGTATTTAATTTGCATCATACAAATTCTGACTTTGTATATGCATTTACTTTCATGTGTTAAAATACGACAGAAAGCATAGCATTCTTGATAATATTAAAACAAGTACTGCTCTTTTTCACTTGTCATTGAATAGCAGATTTCTGAAATGAAAGCTGTAATGGCATGAAATATCTCTAAGAAGAAAAAAGAACAATGAGAAATAATGGAAATGATAAAAGAAGAACATAAATAATAGAAATGAAAATTAAAGCCGGGCTCAGTGGCTCAGCCTGTAATCCCAGCCCTTTGGGAGGCTGAGGCGAGTGGATTGCCTGAGCCCGTGGGTTCGAGACCAGTCCGGGCAACTTGTTAAGACCTCATCTCTATAATATATCAAAAGTTAGCCAGGCATGGTTGCATGCGCCTGTAGTTCCAGCTACTTGGAAGGCTGAGGCAGAAGAATCGCAGGAGCCCAGAAGGTCGATGCTGGGATAGCTGTGAGTGTGCCACAGCACTCCAGCCTGGGCGACGGAGTGAGACTCTAATTAAAAATAAATAAATAAATAAAGGAACTGAGAATTAAAAAGAAAGGAGATAAAATGGGGTATATTTTTCTTTCCATTCCATAAGAGTCTTGTCCAAGACTCCTACTAGTGCTTTTTAGAATTTTACTCCAAGTTCCAACAGAAAAGCATCCCATGTGTAGATGAACATCTTTGTGGGACTTGAGAATGTGGTCTTCTTGGGCCTATCACCTAGCTTCAGGATACTGGAGGTATTACAAACAGGAAGCACCCACCTGGGAATTCAGACCAGTCAACTCTAATAATCAATATTTAAACCAAAAAAAAGTCCGTATTTAAACTAAAAAATAAATGTCCAAAGCCATTTCTTCACATGCTGGCATACCAGTTTATTTCAAATACCTTCCAAAGAAACATAACAAATGCAAATTCTTTAGTCTCTTACATAACATCATCATCATTATGAAGAGCTCTTATCTTTGGATAGAAAAAAAGCATTTTAATCTAAATCTATAATTTAAACATTATAATGTTAAAATAGCTCCTATTTAATATAATAATTCAGTTCTCATAAATAATTGACAATTATTTACTCAATTATTTCAGGTTTAAAAATTAATCTTTTTTTAAATTTTTACCACCCTTATTTGATTTCTTCCTCAATGTGGCTTTGCAGGACTGGGTGAGTCTTTCTGCGCTTCATGGCAGTGGAGTTGAGGAAATCCTTGTGCATAAACAGTATTCTTGTACTATCTTGAGGTTCCTATGATCTCTGTGAAAATGATCATTGTCTACCTAGCTGCTGCTTGTCCTGCTGGCATTTAAAGCTGGAGTAACTCCTAAAGTGCTCTCCCATCCCCCTCCCCTCCCCTCCACTCCCCTCTTTTCGTCTTCCTTCCCCTACCCTCCTTTTCCCTCCCTCCTCCTCCTCCTCCTCCTTCTTATTCTTGTTCTGATTCTCTCTCTCTCTCTCTCTCTCTGTTTCTCTCTATTTCTCTCTCTTTTGTTCTCTCTCTATTCCTGTCTTTCTCTCTCTATCTCTTTCTCTCTGACCAGGAGGTGCTCCTTGGTTGCTGGCAGCACCTTGACTCTTACAGGTGCAATGTCTTCCACTGAATTCACAACTATGCTGTCAGATCAGTTCTCTCACCAAACAGTCTCCAAAGTGGGACCACTGACTTTCCAGTTAGCTGTGTGATACATTAAAGTCCTAATAGAAACTCCTGAGTTCCCACAAGATGCATAGGACCCAAGGGCTGCTCAAAACATAAAACATTGGCCCTGCTTCTGCCACATCATTCTATGACTACATTTGATAGTTCACTTTTTAGATACACAAAGGTGAGGGACAGCTTAAGAGATAATTACTTCTGTATTCCCAGATATGAATTAGACAGAAGCATTCTTCAGGCAGTCCCCACTCAAACATTTACTTTTCAGATGGGGGAGATTGGTACCCAGGTAATTTTGTTTTCTGCCTCTGTCTCCCAGTATTCCCCAAGTAAACCAGAGCTACAACCATGGGATTTCTGCCTCCTTCTTTCAGACTGATGAAGATCTACTTTACATAAAACGTGTGGTAGGCCTGGCCTGGTTATTAACATGCTAAAGGAGAAGATACAAGGATCTCAGGGTGGAAAGGAATTCTCTGAAAAGTTTTATTAGACTAAGAGTATCTTGCTGTAAATCCTACTTTGAATTTCTGAAGCAAAATATTTTCTTTTTCTCTGCATTCCATCAGTAAAAATTCTAACACCCTATAATCACAGCACTTTGGGAGGCCGAGGTGAAAGGATTGCCTGAGCCCAGGGGTTCGTGACTAGCCTGGGCAACTTGGCGAGACCTCGTCTCTACAACAAATCAACAAATTAGCTGGGTGTGGTGGCGTGTGCCTGTAGTTCCAGCTACGGGAGACTGAGGTGGAGGGATCACCTGAACCCAGCAAGTCAAGGCTGTGGTGGCCATGAGCGTGCCACTGTACTCCAGCCTAGGCGACTGAGTAAGACTCCAATTTTTAAAAAAAGATTCTAACTCAATACTTGCATCTACCTCTCCACTGAAAGACTGATCGATAACTCTGGTTGACAGGGAGAACACCATGTGCTCAAAAACAAACGCAAAACAAATTTTAGTAATATCTTTGAAACTATTCTCCCTGTTGAAACTTACATTCCCCTGGTGGAGTAAGGAAAAAGAAGTAGTAAAAAGAGCCTCCCATGACGCTCTTCCCATCTGTTCTTTTTTCTCGTACCATCTCACTGTTTTCTCCAAGCAACTTCACATGGCATCTTAGAGCAGGAAGCAGCCACCCTGCTGTGAAGTGGTCACTCAATACCAGCCATAATGCATTGGTGACAGAGGTGATCTTGGTGGAAATATTCCTGCACGGCAGCTCTGACCTTGGTTCATTTTGTGTGCTCTGAGATGTTTGGTCTGATCTGAATTTCAAGTGCCAGTTTAGAAACAGGAGAATAAAGGCAAGAAAAATCACAGGCTGAACCTACCAAAACTAACTGATGGTAGTAATGTTCAAAAATGCCCTCTACGAGGGAGACAATGACCTCAAGCACTATTGATGCATGCTTCTTTTCTGAGGATACATCTGTGGACAAATAGCCTCTGAATAACTATGGTCAAAAAGTTAATTATAATACTTTTTGACTGCATATGCTTCTCTGGCTGTCTTTCACAGGTTTTGCAACTTTAGTTAAACAGAAAGTTGAAGTATGAATGGAAGAGATAGAGCAAGATATTCTGTTGATAATTGGATAATCCCAGAATGATTGCTCTTTAGAACTTCTGTCTTTAAGTCACTCTTTATCTATGAAGAGGTCTCCTTTGGGCAATTTGTGCTGCATAACAATTCAAGACTTTGTTAGGTGTGAATGTGACAGAGATGAACAAATCAGGAGCTCTTGCTTTAAGAACCATGTAATTTATTGGGTTAGACCAGCAGGCATATAGTTATCTAAATACAAATCAACGCCAAGGGAAACACACACAAAACATCATTAGAACAGAGAGAAAAGTGAGATTATTTTCAACAGGAGAAGTTGGGATAGATTTCGTGGAGAAAATCACCTCCAGCTGAGCTTTGAAGAACTGGAGGATTTTAAGCAGAAAGTATGGAAAGGACATTAGATAAAAATGTGTGAATAAATCTACTCTTGGGTATTTTGAGTCAGAATGTCTTAATGACATTAGGAGTAACAAGGTAGTGTTCGGTGGGAGGCAAAGGAAGCAAAAGGAAGGGAACTTTAAAACCAGAGAAATAGCTTTGGTCAGATCTAGACACACCTTGAATATCTGGCAGTTTGAATTTTATTCTGCAAGCTACTGGGAGTGTAGCACAGTTTTGAGCAGGATAATAGTTTGATATCAAAGCAGGGATATAAATATAGGTCAATGCAACTTTTTAAAAATAGGAAAATAACAGATATTATGGTGAAGACTTAAGAAAATATATTCTCTTTATGTTTGCATAAATTAAAGCTTATATTCTTCTGAGTGATTTCTCTAAAGAATAAGCAAACAATTCTCAGAGGCTATCACTGATGCTTTTTACAGCATAGTCTTTGAAATGAGTAACTTTAATTTCTAATCTTTTCTTAAAATGTCACCTAGCAAAAAACTACATATATGAGTATCTTCTGGCAAGAGTTTCCTGTGCTAAAAACGTGTTGAATTTTGAAAGGTTTGGGGGTCTAGCCCATAAATGTAATTTTCATGAAGTCACCATTCATATGAAAAATCATCAGTGGAGTATGGGAGTTAAGAATGGGAGGTAGGGGGAAACTGATAGACTTCAAAATTGAGATATTCAGCCAAATACTAGACCCAGCAGACTGTGGATATTTCATTAAAATAAAATGATGCTGTTGCCATCTCTTGCATGGCAAGCAGGCAAGAGCTGATTCATGACTCTTTCCCATGTAAACAACAGAGCAGGCATACCTGGGGCACATACACCTGTTGGCAGTGGTGGGGGCAGCTCAGAATGGGATCTGGAGATGGCACAGCTAAGGACTTTCAGGTGTGTAACTCCCCCATTCCGAAGATCTTGGGAGTAGGATGAGTTTGTGGCAGAGACTCACTAGTGTCTCTATGTGCCAAATTTATCACACTAGAGTGTATGTCTCTCAAATTTTATGTGTACTAATAGTCATTCTTTTCCCTGAGACTGGCTAATTTACTTCTTACTAGAGATACGATTCTTTTTTAGAGCTGTACTGATAGCTAATGATGTAACAGAAAAGAGACTTGCAAACATCATGCATCTGCAGATGGCAAATATTAAGTTGGAAAAATTCTTTACTGATTTCTGTAAAAACTGTAATGAGCTCACCTGTTTGGGTAGTTAGATCACATTTCTGTAGAAATTTTACATTTGTCCTGAGTTTTATCCCTATTACTTCATCTTCCTCACAATGCAGTGAGTTCAGAAGTGAAGGTGTTATAGCCTTCTATTTAGTGGGCTTGGTAAGCTGGAGCCAAGATGTTAAGTGACTTCTCTGAAGTCACACAACAATACGGCCAGATAAATAATGCAAGCCTTTTAATCCTAATTCTGTCTTTTCTCCTTCAAATGAGGTGACAAGTTGCATTTGATTTCTTATAGCTAATGTGTGAATAGTTTACACCACAGACCTACCTCTCAGCTCTTTTCTCTGTCTGTTGTTCTAATCTTAAAATTGCAGCCTTTCCAAATAGGACTAAAGCTGTTATTCCTTTAGTCTCTGACTTTGAATTGAAATGATGTCATCCTACTCCTGTATGTATCAGGTTTGTAAGATGCTTAAACCATTTAAATCATGTTCTTTCCAGCAAATCATTTCCTTGCAAGATTTTCAACAATATTAGAATTTCTTTAAAGAGCTGATGAAGATCATTGAATAAATGTGACTGTGCTTTGGGTAGGCATTAATTATTGTATTTAGGTACTTTCCCAGCTCCTCCCAAACCTACCAAATATGTAGTAAAGAAAAAAATGTGCTCTTGATCTGTCACTTAGGAGCTGGCTCACGATTTGAACAGACATAGAAGTTTTCTCTCAAGTAATTCCATTCTCCTAAAATCTGTATTTTTGCCCATGATTCGAATATTTATTGAGGCAATTAGCATGTCCTATACCAAATACCGTACAAATTACTACTGCCAGGACTAAACTGGACAATAATATTTACTTTGGTTGTTCTTAGACTTGCATCTTGGGAAGTTTTACATTTAATTTACACAAATTAACTTTGGCTGATAAGTTGTAATGCAAGCTATTTTTAATGATCTTTTGAAGCCATTACTTTGTGCAGTTTGGTTAGAAATGCAGCTAATAAATATTTTAAAACAAAGACTTTTGTTTTTTTCCAAAGCAAACTTTATGGCTTGCAAAGATAATAATGATCATGTGCTTGTTAGAATATGTGGCTTTTGAACAAGAGACAGTCCACAGTAAAAAAAATATATATGTGTATATTTATATATACTATACAGTATAATCAACTTGGAAATATAAGTCATTCTTGAAATATATGATCTTAGATTACCAGTTTAAATAAAAAAAGGGAAATGAAACTAGCCCAATCTAAATATTGGGGGTGCCAAAAACATGTATGCACATTTTAAGAGATGCTATCTATGCATTATTTTTTGAGGTTGAATGGAATTACAGTAGCAATGTGTAGTATGGCATTCACTCAAAAGACGGCATTAATCAAACAAATGCCTACACCAGCATGCAACAGGCAAAACAGTCAAAGAAAATGGCAGCAGCATGGTTGTCATTTGAGGAGTGCAAGACCATTTCTGAAAGGACATAAGATGGAGTCAATATAGCTAAAGAGCAGCCATTTTAACATTGCTTAGCTTTGTCGTGTTTTTCTAGCAGTTCACTTCAGCTTGCCCTCTAATCACTAGCCAGGGGACAGAATAGGTTTCTCAGGTAGCTATTGATAATTGTTTTACAACCCCTTCCCAGCTTGTTCTGTGCTAATTAGCTTTTCTATTCCAAGTATTTGCATAAGAAACAAGTTAACCTAATCAACCCCTTGTGACCTTCATGACACATACCCCATAAACATGGCAACAATCATGTGACTAACCCACTCATCTGCCTGCTGCCCATCATCATGACATCAATACCTGTGCTTACCTGTCCCCTGCATGATGATGTGAAAAAGACCACCACCCAATCACCTTAATGACCTGCCCCATCAAAGGGAAGATTTAAAAGCATTCAACCTCAAGCAACCATTTGCCATTGCTTTCATTAAACTCTGGTCAGGCCATGTGTTCATTGAGTTATGGAAGCCATGGCCACTGCTTTGCTAAACTCTGGTCTGGCCACGTGGCTCTTTGAGCTATGGCTGCCATGTTTTCCTAGCTTTGGCCCCCTCCCCTGCCTTGGGAAGGTGAATCTCCCTCTCTCTCTCATTTACTTTCTAAATAAACTATGTTGTCCAATTTGACTTCTGTGCAATTCTTTGCATCTTTTGTGTGGCACCAATGGCTGACTCCCTGGTCTGACCTAATATTTTGGAGGCCCTGCTGGGATTTTGACCTAATAATTTCAAAAGGATATGTGAAATTAGGAAATGTTGTAGAAGTACAATGACAACGGAGGCATCAACATGCAACAGAACCTCCAACACACCTAATGTGTGTGATGTGCATAAGGGAAGATCTAGGAAGATGTGCATAAGGGAAGATCTAGGAGGCCTTGGCACAGCAAGTCCTGTAGTAGTTCACCATAATCAGAAGTGTCTACACACTCATGTTTACCATTTTGAGTACCTCTTGTAACTTCAGAAATCAAACTATCACATGTATTCATCTTTTGTTATCGGTATTTATTGAGTATTACAGTTTCAATACAGTTTTTTCTTTCCTTAAAATGCGTACACTTTTTTTTGTTTTTTGTTTTTTAGCACCGTCTGTATTTCCTCTGTTCTCTTTTGTGCTTTCTCTTAGGGTTTTTTTTGTCTCCTTGATTAATTCTCCATCTCCACTGGGTATTAAGGAAATCTTTTATTGATATGGTACTAAACAGCTGCTAGGTTCTATATCTTTGTATTTGTTATACTGGTTTTGATATCTATAATTCTGGTTAATACTTTCTAAAATAGCAACATTTATTGAAGCAATAGCATTTTAACCACCATGATGATTTAAGCCCCATAGTTAGCACAGGTCTTGTGTTGCACTCACTATCAAGAGTTTGTTTGGAGCTTCCCTGCTGAGAAACTTTAAACAAATCCTGATTTGCTGATCTAGATAAACTTCTCAGAATACTTTCTTTGTAGTCAGAAGTCATATTAAGCCTGGAGAGTGAGGTGCTATTTCTTTTACATCACTTATTACACAATGAAGTGATTTATTCTTTAATTTATATGTGCCTCTTTCCACTAGAAGGTAAGCTCCATGATAGCTTATCTATCTTGTCTGTCTTTTTATTCAAGCATGTAAAAATTTGCCCATCACAGTAGATGCTTATTAATATTTGTTGAATGAAAGATTGAACAAGAAGCAGAACAAAACTTGTAATATTTTTGAGCATTCTCAATCAGCATAGAAAAAAAATAGAGAAACACAACTATGTTTTAGGTGAATTATTCATTACAATTTATCAAGTCTCTGTGACAATATATTATTTTGTATTTCTATGGTTATAATTTTTTGATGGTTATAATCACTTGCTTTTTATTTCTACCTGGTCTGGAATGCTGTGTCTATTTTGCTTCATGTTTTTATTGTTCTTTTTTTTTTTTTTTGAGTTGGAGTCTCACTCCGTCGCCCAGACTGGAGTGCAGTGGCCGCTCCCGGCCACCGCAGCCTCGACCTGCTGGGCTCCGGCAATCCTTCCGCCTCAGCCTTCCAAGTAGCTGGAACTACAGGCGCG
>CAUYQG010246421.1:0-34640 GCA_963574415.1 Tarsius wallacei | reverse complement strand
GCAGTGGCTACTCCCAGCCACTGCAGCCTCGACCTGCTGGGCTCCGGCGATCCTTCCGCCTCAGCCTTCCAAGTAGCTGGAACTACAGGCATGCGCTACCATGCCCGGCTAATTTTTTGATTTATTGTAGAGATGAGGTCTCGCCAAGTTGCCCAGGTGGGTCTCAAACTCGCAGGCTCAGGCAATCCACTCACCTCAGCCTCCCAAAGCGCAGGATTACAGGCTGAGCCACCGAGTCCGGCTGACAAAACTTTTTCAAACCAGTTCCATCTTTGTTCTTCTGAAGTCTCAAGTTCAAAGAGTTCCATAAGGTAGAAATATAATAAGGTCACCTGAATAGTCACTGTTCTATACCCCAGTTATATAGACTAGATGACCAGGCTCTGTGCTAGGATACTGCCTGCAGAAGACAATATCTCAATTCCTTTGAAAGTGAGCCAACTAGTTCCTGGATACAGCATGGCAGGCTTGGTAGAAGGCAAAGCTGACATAATTCAGCCATATTGGTTACTAACATATTGAAATATCTCCATATTTATTTGTATGTAGTCATCCCCTGAGCCCCTGACCCTGCCATATGACCACTCTGCCATATAGCCCTTTTTCCAGGACCCTATCTCCCCAGAATCCACTAATCAAAGTGTTAATGCTCAGCACAGCAAGTGGCTGTTAAATATGTTCAATATCACCCATGGTTGAAGATAACCACCACACCCACTCTTAAATGCTCACTAACCCTTCTGGCACCATCATCTCCTTGGTCCTAAGAGAGAATGGCATCTCTTGTTGTCAGATTTTGCCTTAAGTTCCCCAAACCAAAGTAAACACCTCTCTGACAAAACCAAACTGCTCAGCTTCTCACTAAGCTAGATGTCAGGCTTAGGGAAAAGAAAAGACTTCATAATCCATGGTCACAACTTTGTCAGGGGACTTGACCTTCCCCTAAAGGTGAGAGACAAAAGTAATCTTGACCCTCAGCACAGCCAACAAAACCTGGTCACTTTCCCAGATTGGCCCTTTCTCACGAACCACTCATTTCACAGCACCTTCCAGGCACCTTCCCCATTTCCCATGATTCTAAAACTTATTTCTCAGGAGACCAGGAATCTTCCTTGACACTTGACTCCAATGAGTGATTTGGAGTGAGCCTGACCCTAGAATATGCAGCAACACCCAGAGTATCAGCCCTGCCAACTGCAGAGTCAAGAGCAGGCAGCACAGAGTTGGGAGGGAGAAAAGAAGTTGCCATAGGGAAGAGAATGGGGGTGGTGGTGGGGAGAAGGGTCATTCATGGTGCAAGAGTTCTGTTCATTCAGGGAGTCAAAAGCTGTATTTGGATAGGCAACAAGGCATCGTTCAGGGAAATAGGGGAAAGCCAAAGTAGAACTACTCACCAGGGCTGGTTATTGTCAGGAGATCAAGCTGCCGCTGTTGCTGCAAAGGAAAACACATTGTGAGAGCACTGATTTGAGCCAGAGCCAAACATGTGCTTAGCAGGCCAGGGTGGACATGCAAAGAGGATGCTCAGATACACTACAGGGTAAATTATACAGAATGTGGTGCTCACTCATAATTCTGCAGAGAGGTTGGGTACCCTGGAGACAAGGGGGAAGGACTGGCCTTTTTATTTGTCCTTAGAAGCATAGACAGTTGGAGCTAAGAGTGCTTTTGAGGTCTTCCAGTCAAATCTACACCATTCTTACAGAAAATGAGGCCCTGAGAAGAACATGGTTTACCTAGAGCTGCAGAGAAAGTCCCTTTCCAGTCCCCAGTCACAGGTTCATTCCTCTCTACCATATAGCTTTAAATTTCCCTTTGCTCACACTGGCTGCATTGGTTGAGTTTCTGATATACTGGCAACCCTCTTTGCCATGGGTGCCTGTGTTACCATTACCTTCTAGATACTTCCTTCTAACAAGATGCTTCTGCGTTGGTTTAATTCTTAAACTTGCTCAGCAAACAATTCTAATTACTGATGATCAAACCGTTACTGCTCTAACTAAATCCTTATCCCTTTGTACTGCACAATATTCATACAAAATAATATTTGTTTAGTACACTAGGCTATATGGATGAGGCTACTGTGTCTGGAGAAAACTGGCCTTGGCTACTCCAAGGGTTGAGATGATCAATATCTTAAAGTCCTGTTGCCTATCACAGCACACCTATTGAGAAGATCTGTCCTTGGCTGGATGCTATGGGGACCTGAGTATAGAGAAGTGGACATAGGAGGCAGCAATTGGGGAAATGGTGAGTTGCTCTCTTAAAGAGTCAAGTCAGGATTCCTTAAGCCCCAATCTTCCTCCTAACTTCTCTCTTTCTTACACTTGATTTTCTCCAAATAGTACTGGGAATCTATATTTTTGTGTTCTTTAAAAAATTTTATTTTATTTTAAAGATGTGGGGTACAGTTCAGGATTAGATATACAAGTGGCCATTGAACAGATAAAGTTTGGGCCTCCCTTTGGTCCCCACTTTGTCTGGTGTGAGATTAAGTACCCTTATTGATGTGTGCCTCCACCTCCCTCCCCTGGCAGTTTCCCACTACTGCCAATCCCTTTCTTATAGTATTATGATAAATGTTCAGGGTCTCCTTATGAGTGAGAACAGTTACTCAGTTCTTTGTTTCTGTTTAGATCACTGAGAATTACACAGCCATAAAGAAGGACAAAATTATGGACTTCGTAGCAACCTAGATGGATTTGTTCTAAAAGGAGTCCAAGCAAACTCCACTTTGACAGTCATTGCTCCAGGAACTATGGATCACCTGGCATTTCATCCAGTAAATGCTTTACCATCTTTCACCACACCTTCATTTCCCCCTTTGTCTTGCCTCTCTTCAAGAATGGCTTCCTAAAATTCTTCTTAAACAGTAAGAGGAAAGCAGGAACATTTTTTGAGTGCCAGCTATAAGCCAGGCACAACACTAGGTACTTTGATGCATCATTTATTTTCATACTCTTGGCAATCCTACAGGGTGGATATTGTACAGGGGAAGGACATGACATTTAGAGAGGAGAAATAATCTGTCCAGGACATCTTCATTAAAGGGCAGGACCAGGATTAGAATTTAGTTAGTTCCTGATTCTGACTCTACAATCCAAAATATGATAACGATTATAAATCATCTAGCATGTTGCCTGGTACTTAATGGGTTCTCAGAAAAAAAGAGCTATTTGTTATTAATATTCTTGTTATTGTGGAACATCTGATCCTTGCTTTATATACACTGCCTTTTCACTGTCTTTTCCCTTTTCATGAATTATGATATTTAGAGCTCAGAGGTCATTGAGTTTTACCTGCCACTAGTCAGGGGCCCTTTTTGCAATGTTCCAACCAGCTGTATAAGCTGCTTCTATTTCATCCCTTTTTTTGATAGAGAACCCACTATTTAATTGGTTAGACAATTCTACTTTTAGCAGGGTGAAAATCTGTAAGCAAATGTCATCATCACTGTTTCTAGCTACCTCAGTCCACAACAATAATTTATGGATCTGGAAGAAGGTGGTCTGTGTTGTGTTCTCTCCAGTCTAAATATTCCAAGATCCTCTGTCGTTTCCTCCTAAAATCTGGTCTCAAAACTCCTTGTCTTTAGGATCACCCTTCTCCTCCACTTATCTTTGATCTGTCCCAGCCACAACCTCTTTAAGATCTCGCTACCCCTAGATTCAGTAACTTCTCATGAGCCTAAAAGGAGGTCTGTATCCTTTCAGAGCCTCAATCACACATGCCTGTTTTCCTGCCAGTTCATAACTCATTCCAGTTGACATTTTCAAGCAAACAATGCAACTCCAAGATGTCACTAATCTACATAGTGAACACATCCTCGCACTGAAATGAAACACACACCCACACACGTGGGCAGATAAAACGCTGGAGCCAGACCGTTTTCCTTCCCAAACACGGAACCAGGCCAGTAGGACAGTTGGCACAACATGCCTTTGCTGAGGCCAACCTATGTGATCTTGGCACTTTCCTTCTACCTGTGTCCTTATTTTTTCATAAACTGGACTTTGTGATGATTGCAGTTGGGGGAGGTGGTCTATTTATCTGAAAAAGTGTCGATGTCTTAATTAAGATGTATTGCAAAATGGTGACTCTGTGCCTGGGTCCTGTGCAGACAAAAAGGAAGAAAACTTGACAGAGTTAGACAGGCCTGGGCTTGTGTCCTGGCTCCTCTGTGTGGCTTTGTATAGCTTACTGTATCTCTGACCTCAAACCTCACAGCTCTAAAATAAGTGAGACTGAAATACCACCTGTGACTGTAAGTCAACTGCAACCAGGCAGTATACTTGTGGGCTCCCTCTTCTGGTGTACAGAGTTCCCTGAGAACCTGTAGACAGCATACTGGGGGCTCAAAGGACAGAGTCAGAATTTAAAAGGGACATATTTTAAGCGATCCTCACTCACTGCAAATTTCTGTGCATATGTGAATCTTCCTCACTAGATAAAGAGTATCTTAAGGGCCTGGAACACATATTATTAATCTTAGTAAAATAATTACATGGCACAGAGTAGCCCTCAGTATTTGCTAAACTCAACTGAACTAATCCCCAAATTCACACACATTATTATTTCAAACCTCCATGCCTTTGGTTATGCTTTCCTCTCTGCCTACCCTCTTGTAATCTTCCTGCAGCTCTCTTCTCACTTTTCAAGACTTCCATGAGGTCTTCTCTGAACATCACCTCCCAAACCTAACCTAGCCCCCTTCTCTCCTTTCCTCAGAGCAGAATGAGTATTTCACACTTTGTTCTTCCAATACATCTTGTAAAACTTATCTTTTGTATCATGGTCTGTCTTCATTGTCTATTTCCTTGTCTGTTTTTCTTCTTAGGTTCTGACTTGAGGACAGGGGCATGTCATTTCATCTCTGGGCTCCCAGTGCCCAGAACAAAGGCCTGGGAGGAATGCTTGATGCCATCTAGTTCAAATGCTTCAACTATCCTGTTACTACATCTGCAATGACCCTATTAATTAGGAATTAATCAGCATGGAAAACAAACAGGTTCTTTTCTTTTCCAAGACTTTTCCTCTGCTACATCTTTGGGGTTTCTTGCCTTTATGTTTTTGCTCCTGTCATTTCTGTAGCCAGCAATATATATTGTCAATCCACTCGTCTGGGAGAGCTTCTTTCCTTTACCCAGAGTTACTGTCTGTCCTGGACTTTTACAACTACTACCGTCTGTACCACCTCTGTGATGATAAACTAAAACTAACCTGGTAACAAGCCCATTTAACCTACAAATCAGTGACATATGTGTGCACCACCTAGTGGCACAAAAAGATAAGTGTAGGCTATTGTTTTAACCTGTAGCTCTTAAGATAGGACTGCAAAATCTGATGTTCTATATGCAAATGAAAACAAAGGTGTATATTCCAGAACGACTCTGCAACAAGTTTTAGCTAAAAAAAATACTGGAATATTCAAACAATTCACTTAAAGTCCTTAAAAAAAGGAAGGAATGAAATGAAAGTGAAAATTGCCCTCACTAGTCTACCTAGCTCAATCATTTGAGATTGCCAACGAAAACTATGGCATTTGTAAAAATAAGGCACATGGTTTATGGAATTTGACCAATAATGTACAGTTAGTTGTATACAGATGGGGCATGTTGGACATATTGGACACAAAGAATTACCTAATTATTATAACGAGTTGCCAATGAGAGAGATGGTCTTTTAACATGGAGATAATGCATTAACTGCCTAGATGGTAGGATACACAATATTAGCTGAAGGAAATGAAGTATGCAAGGTAGGTGGCAGGTTTAATAGATAGATAAGGCCTGCAAGCTGTTGAACCACAAGCTGACCAAAAGCTAGTCTAGGGAAGGCAAAGAGAGCCTTTACTTGTGTGGTATTGGTTGTGTGTGTGTGTGTGTGTGTGTGTGTGTGTGTGTGTGTGTGTGTTTGGGGTGGGAAGGAAGACATTTCTGTGCTTAGCCACCATGTGGTGAATGTTGGGTATAACCCGACAAAGACAATGGAGGGTGGGGATTCTAAGGTCAACAGGAGTAACCCCTGATTCGGCTAACCAGAGACTGCCAGAGTATCCATAGTGGAGGCTTAAGGAATTGTCTATCAGCATCCTTGCTCCAGGAGTTATCCATGGTTCTCCCACGCATCCAGTGAATGCTGTTTTGTAGTACAATGTCACACCACCTCTGGTCACAGTGTACTGCCCCAAAGGTGGAAGTCCTGAAAGCTAGGCTAATTAGATACCTTACCCAGGAATTTTAGATTCTTTATAGGTTCAGTTGTTCTCAATGAAAACTATAGTTATTCTAAGTTAAACAACCTATCTTTAAAGTGTTTGTAATTATGAAAATAACATGCTTATATTTGTCATTTTCCAAATTTTCAGAAAATGAAGAATAAAAGTAAAAAAAAACCAAAAACTTACTTTGAGTCAACTGCAACCAGGAACTGGGAATATTTCCAGAAAATTTAGAGTAAAAGTAAAAATTAATGAAATCCTACCACTGAAAGAGAACCATAGTTAATATTTTGGCATATTTTCTTGTCATTTTTCTCATTGTGTATACATATTTAATGAGACTGTATTTATATATAATAAATGAAGTACATTCTAATCTTGTGCAACATTATGTTAGTATTGTTTTTTTGTCCCAGGCTGAGTCTTTGTATTGAAGTAGGAGAAGATAAGTCACATATATTTATGGTCATGACTAATATATTTGATCTTACTACTGCTATTTTGTTTCTAATCTTTTTCTTTTCAGGGAAAGAAGCATTAATCAACACGACACCAATAGGATACCACTTGGTTATTTTGTCACAAGGAGGCAGTTTGAAAAGCCCAGCCAGCCACTGCAGCAATATAGATAAAGGCTTCTGAATCTGGGGTATTCTTACAGGCAATATTCAACTTGGAAGATACTCTTCTTTAAATATCTGAAGCCCCTATGGCTGCAGTTACAGAAAGCATTTTGAAGAAAGAGCACTGGACTTAAAATCAGACAAAGGTGTGAATTCTGATTCTATAACCTCTGTGCTGTTATTCTAAGCATGTTACTTAAGCTAGCTGACAATTAGGTATTCATCCATAAAAAGAGAGTACACCAACCTCCAGGAACCTCACAAAAAAGAGAAGCAAAGAAAAAAAAGGAAGACTCACTCTAATTGGAGAGGGGGAACAGGCAGAGTAGGGAATGCACTGGTTGAGAACTAGGACTTCTGAGTGCCAGTTTTAACTCTTGCTACCTCAGGCTGAGCCTTCGGTCTTCTTGCTATCTGATAACTAATATTTTACAATCACCTTTTAACTATCTTCAAGCTTCTAGTCTTGCCTCCTGTGGTTAATCCTCCACCTTGTAGCTAGGATGAGCTTTCTAGAATGCATATCTTAAAACTCATCAGGGCTTCTATAGGATAAAGTCTTGCCTTTTAGAGGCTATTGGAAGACTTCCAAAACCTGGCCTCTGCCTTCCATCTCTTGTCCTCTCTGATTCTGAGCTCCAGTCATGATGAACCATTTCTGGTGTTTAAATTTGCTGTGCTTTCATCTCTAGGCCTTTGAACACATTGTTCCCCTTACTTGGAACAACCACCTCATACCCAAATTAGCGAGGAATTGCCTAGCTACTTCCTACTTGTTATTCATCTCTTAACTCACATGCCACCTCTTCTGTAAAGCCTTTCTTGATCTGGTAAGGCTGGGTTGGATCTTGTCCTTGGCCCCCTGTTCTTCCCCATCAGAACACCATCACATTGTATTTCCATGGCCTGCTTTACTCCTGCATCCTCTCTGCCAGTTGTGTGAGCTCCCTGAAGGCAAAAGTTGTACCCTCTTTATTTATTTCCTTCCAGGGACTAGCCTAGCACCTGATGATTTCTGATTACTTGTTACCAAGATGGCAACTAGACAGGGTCCCACTGAATTGGTCACCAGAAGAGGTCTTTAGTTTTAGCCCCTTCTCTCCCAATAGACATGCATGCACATATAACATTCATGCACTGCCCCAATGATTTTTCTGAAAATCCTCTCTGTTTCTGTCTTGGGAACCCAGAGATTGGGCCACAGAGAATTTGGTCTTCTTCACTGGATGGGTAATTATGAGACTATGGTTAAAAATGGACTTTTCATTTTGGTCACGACTGCATTGCAATTGTCTCCCAGAATGAGAAGGGACATGGTGTTCTGGGAGCTCAGTGGCTGGTTTGATGTGTGGGGTTCTGCGTGGTAGAAGAGAATAGTCACTGATTATGTGTTCTGTTTTGCTTTCTGTGTTTCGTGCAAGATAGCTATTTGGGGAAAAGTCAGTCTTTCACGGCATAGACTGGAGATGAATTAAACAAGAGCACCAGTAATTCCCATGCATTCCCCTGTCAATGTGGAAGCCTGCCATCATGGGGAGGACCTGGGGATCAACACCCTCCAGAAACAGGGGTTACGGGTCATAGGCAAACACTTGTCTTCAGGGCTCAAGACCCTTCCTTTCCTGTAACCCTTCACTTTCCTGCTCAGTTACCCCCTTCTCCCAGCCATAGTCACTTTCTAGGAATCTAGGGATCCCATGCCCCCTCCCTGCCCTGTCCCCAAGTACAGCCTGCTCTCTAGAATACATTTCATGTGCCACTGGCCTCTGTAAACTTACTGCTTCAAATTTCTCTTACTCCAATATAGCCTCCTCACTGACTGCAGGATTGATCACTCTAAAATTAAATTTGCTCCTTTCTTCAAATAATCTAGAGAGTCCCATTGAATTTTTTTTTAAAGACTAGATTCCTTAGCTTGGCATTAAAGGAGGGTGCCAAAAATCTCCACGAGTTATATGTTATTTGAAAAAGCAGTTTTTACATCACAATATAACCTATATTTGGAAAACAAACAAAAAGTACCTAATATTTCAGAATGAAACTTCAGACAATAAAGGTGGGCTTAATTATGAAATTATGACAGTCAGTGTGATATGTAGAAGACGGACTCTCACTGGCAGGAGGAAGGAGCCAGTCATCTCTACCAGAAAAGAGCAGGGATCATAAGAATCTGGGAAACACTGTATCAAGCTCTGAGCTCATGCCTACCCTCCTCTGAAGTAGGACACTGGCCTTCTATATTTCTGACCATTCTGTACACCTTACCTGCTCCTAGTCTTGGCTCCTGTCCTTGACAAGGCCTTATTTCCACCTTTTCTTATACAGGACTCACCAAATTATGGGCAAAACAGCTGTCCCAGATAGTACATTTACTCCACACTCTCCATTTATTTATCTATTCATTTATTTATTAATTCAACAAATATCAAAAGCAGCATTTGCTATTGATGTACCAGGCATCTTGCTGGAGAGAGCATAAGAAAGACACAGTCCCTGGCCTCAAAAAGCTAGCTAATAGTGAAGTGGGGAAGACAGACATATTAAACAAACAATCAAACAATATGAATTGGTTTCAATTGTGGTAAGTGCTCCCAAGAAAAATAAGGGGGAAAGTATCATTACCACTCTTCAAAATATCTCCCAACATCCCCCAACCCTCCCCCTTGCCCACTGGCTGATATCTGGATGCCATCCCCAAGGATCCCTGAACCCCACCAAATTCTAGGGAAACCTGAGTAGTGGCTCAGGCTCATCCTCCCTTTCTAGCACCTACTCCCATCAGAATAATTTTTCAAAAAAATGCATTAGCCTTTTACTCAGGGAGAAGGTGAACATCACTCAAGGCTGAAATAAAATCCTACAACTAGAGGTTAAATCCAGCGGGAAGCAGAGTTATGTAGCACACAAAACCTGGGGCTGCACATGTGAGATTGCTTCAATATATTTTGCAGAGTAGTTTCTGCTTCTGTAGCTTTCTGTTATTGAAAAAATCAGGCATGCAAGGTCTTTCATCCCCAGGGCAACTTAAAGGAGTATCTTCGTTCAGCCTCTGGCGGCCAGCACAAAAGCAGGGCAAATGGAAATGGAGAGGAGCACACACAACTACAAAAAAAACATTTTGCAAGTAGAATTAATAGCTGTGGTGGCTAAAGCAGCTGCCATTTGTTGAGCACTTAGAATGTCCATCCTCATAACAACCCTTTGAGGCAGGCATTGTTGCCGCTTTTTCCAAATGAAAAAACTAAGGCTTGAGAGGTTAAGTTACTTGCCTAAGGTCACAGCTGCTAAGTGATAGAACCTAGATTCAAACACATACTGTTTGCCCCTGAAGCCTATGCTCAGTTAGTTGTGAAAGCACTAGTTGCGGGGGAGGAAAAAAATCTTGGCTGATTCCCAGTTTTTAGACAGAGGAGCAGCATAGCTGCAGTAGGGGACACTACATACCTAGAGCAGGCTCTGTACAAGGGAGTAAAAGAAGCTACCACTCAATTGTGATCTTTTGTGCTTTTCCTTCACAGTGTTCATTGTTTGAAAGTCTCTATTTACCCGTGTTTATATTTGATTAATGCTCTTCCCACTACATTCTAAGTTCTATAACAGAAAATTCAGTGTTTCAGTCTCTAGGCAGAGTGGGCTCTATCTAAATATGTGATATGAGTGAATACAGAAGCCTCAATCGGGTTCCTAAAGAGGAATGGATAAACAGCTGAAACTCTCCCTCCTACTGAAAAGAAATAACACTTGCCCCATCCTTAAACACTCAGGTGTGGGATTGTGCTAGAGGAGCTTACCTTTCTCCACTCTGGAGAAAAGACCCAGATATCAAGAAACAGTAAAAGGAAGGCTGTTCCAGTCATGTGTCAGAAGATTACACACCAGGCACTAATTGTTTCTCCCCCTTCCTCTGCTCCAGCCATAAGAGAACGTGTGGAGACAGATGTGGTATCTGAAGTGACAATGGGTGAAGGTCAAGGCTGACAAATGCCTACAAGTGCACCCATGGGGCCCATTGCATTTAGGTATGGTTATACAGCGTGTCTCGTGTTACAGCTAGGTGTTTATATTTGTCTTTTTTCTTCCCTCCTTTACTTCTTCTTTCTCTATCTCCCACCCTCTGCCTTCTTTTCCAGCATCAGGAATGGAATATTTTTCATGCATCTATAATATTCCCATGCCTATGCCCTGAGAGAGCCTTGAAGTTTGTTGCAGATGTGATGTTTTGGTTTATTTCCAGAGAACGTTCTATGAATATACATTATTTTTATACGTTTTGAATAAGGTATAACATTTATTTTGTGGAATCAAACTTTAGAATTAAAAAGATATGCCTTTTACAATTTCATATACTACTTTAAAGCTGTGATTACTTTTTATCCTTACAGATGTCAAGATCCAGAATAAGTACGGCTATCCCATAACAGACTGCTGGGATATCAGAGCAAGGAGAGCAACTACCCAATTACCTTATTTTAAAGAAAAGTAAACTGAGGCCACAGAAGGGAGGAGTCCTGTTCAAAGTCTCTTGCCACATTGGTCTGTACCGTTTACTCACCTACAGTCTTCAATAGAGTGGACAAAAGAGATTTATGTCTATATCTTAGTGCCAGAAAACCACAGATGCCCAGGAAAAAAATGTTAAGAAAAGCAAACTAGTGGGTGGAGAAGTATAGGCAAGGGAAGAATTTAGTTAGCAATTTGTTCTGAGTTCCAATGTTACATTATTAATTTGATTCAAGTGGTTTTAACTGAGGAGTTACAAAGAGGGCTTCCATTTCATTTTTTACTGAGGAAGTAGGGCAAGCTTTTAAAAAAGAATAAAAGGAAGAAACCTCCTCGATGATGAGGCCCTAGCTACCGTCTGTCTCTGGGAATAGGTCTACTTATGCTTGCCAACAGTTATTAAGACTATCAGGCCATCTCCCTGAAATATTGCATTCTGTTTGTTTCTTTATATATTTGGTTACTTAATATATAATATACCATTTCCAAAAAAGAATTTGAAGAATCTTACAATAAAAGAGATACAACAAAACAAAGCCCACACAAGTAAAGATAAAGATTTAAAAATTACAGGAAAAATTAGATAATACTAAGTGTAAGGTCTTAACTCACAAGTCATATCTTTAGGGTCCTTTGAAGTGTATGTTGAGGTCTGTAGGGTGGTCAGACTTACCCCTACTCATCCAGTGACACACAAGCAGACCAGACTCCCATGCTGCTTTTGAATATGGATTAAGAACATAGGGACAGTTGAAATGTAGCAGTGAGCGTGATGCGACCAGAATCAGAATTCCCAAGTCTGGGTCATTGATCAGAGCAAAAAACAGACCGTAAGACAAGTCCTAGTTTACACCCTCAAGAGTTGTAGAGCCCTTGAACAAATATCTTCAACTATATCTCATTTCCACATCTCTAAAATGGGGATAAGAAGTTTTAAAATTGGAATGTAACTTCATTCAGAAGTTTTATATTATTATAAATATTAGATGGAATATAATATAAAATTCTCTTTCTAAAGATAAAACAATAAAAATGAAGCTTCAGTGAAGCTTCAGTTTTTTTAGAGTATTAAGGTCATTCTCTACTTAGGTGGAAGAGTTCGGAGGCTGTGAATTCTAAAAAGATTCCATCACACTGGAATAAGTGTTCACCAAAGTCTTTTTTGTTCCCATTCTCCAGATTCAACAAGTGTGCAAAGTAGTTCACAGCAGCTCCACAAAGAACTGTGGTAAGGACAGAATGAAATGATAGATCAGAATCACTGGGAAGCCAGAACACACAGCTTCTGCTACTACTTGCTGTATGAGCCAATAATTTACCTTCTCTGAACCTGTCTCCACCACATACCATCTAAGTGACCACAGACAAGTCAGTTAAATACTCTAAAATGGGCTTAACAAAACCTACCTAATAATGAAGCAGTTAGCCTAGTGCTTGATAAACAACCCTTCTGTAAATGGTACATAGTCTGGTAAGACTCTTTTTTTTTTCTTTTTCTTTTTTTTAATTTCAAGACCCTTTGCTTGGGAAGCCTTTCCTCCCCTCTTTCTTCATAAATGACTTCTCTCATACGTCATCACCTTCTGGAAGCTGCCCCTGCTCTCTCAGACTCCCCAAGGCTCTCTTAGCACCTTGTGTTACCCTTGACCACAGACGCTGTCACTGTGTGTCGCAATTATCTATCTGAGTCATCTGACTGTGAGTTTTTGCAGGCAAGGACACTGTGTGATTCAGATTGGTATATCCAGCTCCTACCACTGTACTTGGCACATAGCAGGTCCTCAGTCATGTTTGCTGAATTGCACGAAACCGTGGAGTTCCTGTGAGAAATATCATGACATTCAGAATAAAACTCTGGCACTAAAAGTGATGCAACATTAATCTGTGTTCCTGTCCAGCCAGAGTAATGCCTTTACACGATGTCAGAATTACATATACTGCAAGAAGTAAATGTGCCAGGTCATAAAAGTCTATTTTCTACATTTGACTGGCTCTCATGGACGTTCCATTCCATGCTGATTGACCACGACTTTCCACAAGAAATTGCCAGCTTGATTGTGGGGAAAGAATCCAGATCTAATTGTTCTTTGTAAGCCTAGGACAGAAGGTATTGTTGCTTGAAAAATGGAACTGTCTAAATTAATTTTCCTGAAACAAACATCTTTGCCAAATAAAAGCAATGCATAATAACAACCCATAATTAAAAGCAAAATGATACCTTTTGTTATGTGGGGAAAGCAAATGTGTTCACCATAAAAAAAGACCAAAATGTTATTTTCTTGGAACTTCAGGAACACGTCTTGAAGTCTGTTGCGGGGAGTGAGTGTATGAGTGTGTGAGAGTGTGTGAGCCTGCTTGCATTTAGGAGTAGAGTGGGGGTGGGGGAGATGTCTCTTTCTGTTTTTCTTTTCTTTTTGCTATTGAAAAAGAAGCTTTGAAAAACAAGCATTGTTTATCTCTGATTTCTCAACAATACAGCCAAAATAATCTAAAATTCCATTACACTTTTAATAAATGAGATGGGGAAAGTGTGGGGAGTTAACATTTACTGATCTGCCTTATTTTCTCTTGCCTAATTTTCCTAACATATTTAAATTTGTTTCAATTATATATGTAATATATATATGTGTATGTGTGTTTGTCTTTGTAAACTGACAAATCCTTTCTAGAAAAGAGTTAAGATGTAAAAAATGTTTATCGAACATCTACAATGCAACAGATGTTCTATTTATATTTATTCATTTTACCTTCACAGTATTATCATAATGTAGTTATGTAACCCCATTGTAGAGATAAGGAAGCTGGAGCTCAGAGAAATTAGTTGCCCAAAGTCACATAGCTAGTAAGTGATGGAGCCAAGATTTAAACTGAGTTTTTGACTATAAAGCCCATACTCTTGAAAATACTCTTTCCATACTATATAGTATTATTAAATAATAACAATAATATCAAAAGAAAAATACATACAAAATCTCAATATGCCAACAGCTATCTTTATTTTTTCCATGCTGTTTTCTAGTCCTTTTCTAAGAATCTTCTTGAAACACATAAGCAATAGTATATATTTAAATCAAAGATATAATCATGAAATAAATATAATATATTTATAACATAACTTTTTTATTCTGTTATTTTAAGTTTATATTTTATTATAGGAAGTTTTCCAATACTATTACCTAGTCATTGTGAACATTGTTTTAATGATTTCATGATGTCCTATATATTGAAAGTGTATGGTTTACTTAAATACAGATGTTTAGGCTATTATTATTTTGCTATTACAAATGGCACTACAATAAACATCTTCCCGAATAAAATTCTTTCCTTCATTTGGATTACATTATTTTTCTGGGATGAATACCCCTGAGTGGAATTACTAGGTCTGAAAGTATGTACCTTTTTATTACTCTTGATACATTTTGCCAAATTGCTCTTCAATAGGATCATTCCAATTTACACTTCCATGTATAGTGTGTGAGATAAAGATTTTTCTGTAGCCTTACTGGCATGTGGGATCATAACTTAAAATTTTTTGTTAATATAATAGGTATCATATGGTATCTGACTATTGTTTTAATTCTTTTTTTAAAGGATGATTTAGTGGGTTTGAACTCATTTTCATTATCTTGTTCATTCATTATATTCCACACAGTGAGAGCTGACTTTTCACATTTATCTATTGGGCATTAAGGTTTTAGCTCTGTTTGCATTTTAAACTCTCAGGGGATAACAACACCTCTCTTGTTCTCAGCTTACCATCTTTGGTGGTACTGGAAATACTTGGATCTGATTTGGCACCAAATGAAACACTTTCTCTAAATAACAAGGACCCTTTTAAAGTTTCTAGTCAAGATGAATCCCAGTGAAAGTTGGGAAATGTACATCTAGCCAGTGTTAATGTAGTCCCACTGGGGGTTAAGGATGCTCTGATCTCCTCCCCTCCTTTTAGCCCTCCTGAGGATCAATGATCTCACTTCTCACATAGCATGAGGAGTTCTGCACTTCCGTGGCACTGATTGGTCTACTGTGTAAGAGGTAGGCCCCTTTCCCATGATTTCTTTCGATTCTCTGATTCCAAGAGCTGCAGGGAACAGAAGGGCTCTGGAACTTAGAAAGAGATATTCTTCTCATGCTCAGAGAAAGCCAGGCAAGATCTCCTATGAGGCCTTGAGGAAAGGAAGTTTTGTTGGCTTTGCCTCCTAGCCAAAAGGAGGTCTCTCAAAACACAGAACCCACTGGTTTTAGGTGTTTTTATTTGTTTGGTTGGGAGTTTTTTTTCCTTTTTTCCAAGTTGTTGTCCAATAGCTGGATATGTTTCCCTCCAAGAACTTGAGGAAAAGATTTGTTTTAGGTTAGGATCTAGGTGTTAAGGACCCTGAGTAGAAGCTGTCTACTCCCTATCAATAAATAACATTGGATACTTCATTTTGATGCTTCCGAAAAATAGCAGGCACTCAATCAGCCATAGATGCACATTGCTTAGCACCTATTGTATACACAGCTTTGTGCTAAGTCCTGGGGTAGGGTGGCAGGTGGGCACAGATTAACATTTACTTGGGTTAGGCACTTAGCTTATATTGGCTCACTTAAGCCCCACGATATTATGAGATATGTTTCATAATTCCATTTTATAGATGAAGAAATTGAGGTTCAGGAGTGTAAAGAAATTTATCCATGATCACATAACTATAAGTTGGTCTCCCTGCTGTTTCAATTCCCTCAATTTATTCTTCATCATAAAACAAGAGTAAAATTTCTAAAATGCAAATCTGACATTCAAAAATTCAAAAATGAGTCTGGGTGCAGTGGCTCACACCTGTAATCCCAGCACTTTGGAAGGCCAAGGCAGGAGGATTGTTTGAGCCCAGAAGTTTGAAGCCAACGTGGGCAACATAGTGAGACTTTGTCTTGTCACAAAAAATTGAAAAAAATTAACGGTAGCATGTGCCTGCAGTCCCAGCTACGTGGGAAGCTGAGGTGGAAGAATTGCCTGAGCCCAGGAGGTCAAGGCTGTAGGGAGCGGTGACTGTGCCACTGCCCTCTAGCCTGGGCGACAAGAATGAGACCCAAACTCATAAAAAGAAATTCATAAATGCTAATCTCCATTGACAAAATACCATCTAACCTACATAATGTGATCATGCTTCCCCTCCCTGCCTCTGCAGCCTCCAAGCCCCCACTACTCACTGACCTCCTTTATTCCTGAGTGCACCATGCTTTCTTCTTGCTTCTATGTCTTCTTTTGTAAGAAAAATTTCATATATTTTTATTTTTAAATATTCTTCCTTAGTTTTATTAAAGCATAATTGACAAATACAAATTGTATATATTTGCAATGTATATGATGTTTTAATACATGAATATGTTGTGAAATGATTGAATTAAGCTAATTAACATATCTACTCCTCACATACTTATGATTTTTGTGGTGAAAACATTTAAGATCTATTTTTTAAGCAATGTTTAAGTACAACTATTGTCACTCTGCTATACAATAGATCTCCAGAACTTACTCCATCTGTTTAGCGGAAACTGGACTCTATGACCAACATGTCCCTACCCCACACCCCCAGTCCCATCCCCTGGCAATCACTGTTCTACTCTCTGTTTCTATGAGTTTAAATTTTTTGTATTCCACATGTAAATGAGATCATGCAGTATTTGTCTTTTTGTGCCTGGCTTATTTTACTTAGTATAAAGTCCTTTCCTTCTTTTTAAAGGACAAATAGTATTCCATTAATATAACATTTTAAACATTTATCAACATTTGTTGATAAACAGTTAGTTTGATTGCATATCTTGGCTACTGTGAACAATGCCATAATGAATATGAAAATGCAGATAACTCTTTGACATACAGATTTCCTTTTCTTTGGATATATACCCAGAAGTGGGATATATGAAAGTTCTATTGTTAATTTTTTGAGACGCCTCCATACTGTTTTTATAATGACTGTACCAATACATTCCCACCAACAGTGTACAAGGGTTCCCATTTATCCACAACCTTACTAATACATATTATCTTTTGTCTTTTTTGCCATTCTAACAAGTGTGGTCCTCCATATCTTCTTATATACTGTTCCCTTTGCCTACCACAATCCTTTCTTGGCTGGCTACCTACCATTCCTTTTTTCAAATCTCAGTGACACAAAATTTCACCCATCTGAAGCAATTATGAAGTACCAAGATTACAAGGTAATGGAAGTTTACTTTCATCTGTAAGCCTTCTCTAGATTGCTTTAGGTGCCATTTTTCTGTACATGTATTCTCTTTACCATCCTATAATTATCTATATATTTCTTCAATGAACTGTGAGATTCTTGAAGGTGAGAACTGTGTTCCATTCACCATTTACTGTTGTAGCCCCAGCAACTAATCATAGTGTGTGGACCAGTAATATACTTGAGGAAATTAATAAATGAGCAGAATCAGAAGAGACTAAGGAATTGGCAAATAGCTGGTGGCTTAAGAGGTCAGGGATTTTTAATTGTTCTTTTTTGCAGCTACTGAGAGTTGCTGAATATTACTTAGAGACGCTTATTATATCTGCCCAGCTTTCACTGGATGACTGGTAGAAAAAACAATAAAAAGAAGGTCTACCAAAAAACAAAGAGAAGGCATTATTTGTAGTTGATCAAGCCCTTGTATTTCCAGTTACAGTCTCCCACAAAGCTTTCCTGCTCCAGGCGGGCTACTCTACAGAGAACAAAGTATGGGCTTTGCAGTCATATCCTGGCTTGATTCCTGGCTCTGCCTTTATCTAGCTCTAACTTTCTAGCAGCTACCACTGGATGAATGCCTATTGTTTGTCAGGCACCGTACTTTGTGCTTTATATATTCTACCTCAAATCTCTAATTTCTTGTTAACAAATCTGAATTGTTGGTATTACTCTACTTATGTAGATAAAGAAATGAAGCTCTAAGAGTTTCAGTTACTTTTTCATAGGTAGCTTAAGCCAAAAAGCTCCAGTTCAGGGATTCAAACTTGAGTCTGACTGGTTCCAGAGCCTAAACTTTTATTTTATTACTTCACACCTCTCTGATTCTCATAGCCTTCTACTATGAACCCACAGTAGGTGATAAAGAAAATGTAATGAATTATTTGCATTCTTTTTATGAGACAATGCAATATCTCTGAATCAAACTTTTCCTTCCCTGAGCCAGCTCCCATGTGTGGGCAGATGGCAGATGGTGACAATTGTCCACTGCTTTCCTGAATATTGCATTTGTATCCTATTCAAAAGCCACACTTACAAAGATGTGTCTGTGGATATAAATGGAGCAGAGAATACAGGACATGCTTTTCTTCATCTGCCTATTGTGTCCCTAAATGTGTCAATATTTTTCACTGCCAGTAGAGGACTGCATTGGATCCCCCCCTTGTCTCTGCTCCAATGACTTTGTAATTACCAGGCTAGCAAGAATTCAGGAACTGGCCCCCTATGGAGAGAGAGCACTGGCCCCAGTACTTACATCAGTTGAAAGAAGACAGAGCTCCTTGTACTGAAATGGATGTATCAATAGCTTTCTTAACCAGGTGTATGTGTGTGTGTGTGTGTGTGTGTGTGTGTGTGTGTGTGTGTGTGTGTTTGGTATATAAGTAGAGAGTGAAAATGGGGGGATGAGAGAGAGAGAGAGGGCAGAGAGAGAGAGAGAGAGAGAGAGAGAGAGATATCAAGACCCACAAATGACAGAAAGAGAGAAAGGTAGAGAAAAAGGCAAAAAAGCAACAGGGGAAAGGAAAGTGAGAATAAAGACCCAGCTCTAGCTCAGGTTTGGCAAATTGCAGCCTGCTGCCTGTTTCTGTATAGCCTACAGTTAAATGTGGCTATGAATATTTTAAATAATTGAAATCAAATTTAATTATTTGTGACCTGTGAAATTGGAATTTCAGCATCCATAAATAAAGTTTTATTGGAACACAGTCTCACTTACTCATTTACATGCTATCTATGCCTACTTTTGTATTACAAAGGCAGATTTGAGTAGTTGTAGCAGGGATTGTGTGGCTTATAAAGCTTAAAATATTTATTTTATTGTCCTTTACAGAGAAAGTTTGCTAATCTCCAGATTTACTCCAAACTCCTAATCCAACAGCTACTTTGAAGGCAGAGGTTATATGCATGTTATTCAAATCTATATCTCTGGGGCCCAGCACAAGGTCTAACACCAAGACTATCTACATAATTTGTTGGGCCCTGTGCAAAACGAACATGCAGAGCCCTTATTTTAAAAAGAAAACAAAACCATTAAATGTGTAAAGTAGAAAGCCCTTTCCTTTCTTCTGTTGTGTCTCTCAATCTGTCATGATATTTTATATTTGTAATTTAATGTTATGCTCTCTTGGGCATGGAGATAGTTGCAGGATAAGTATACACCATCACAAGTGCCCTGGGCACATGACCCACTGGCTGCTGGTTAGCTCCACCCCCCAACACTTGTCAGAGGCCAAACAGGGGGACAGGGAAGTAGAGGCAGATAGCTCCCATTTCCACACTGGAATGCGCCAGGTACTTGGATGAGGATGGCCAGCTGTTGAGTTGCCCTCAGAACACACTCTGGCACTGTCATCCTGAGGGGACGATGGCTGGGTGGGGCCCAAGACACCAGTAGATGAGAGAGCAGGTGGCCAAGAATTCTGCCTGAGGAAATGAGGCGGTAGTGGGAAGTGGAATCGTGCACACACTGAGGCTCCAAGATTCTGGTGCATGTTTTATTGCCCCATAAGATTTTGCTGGCAAGATACAAATTCAAAGGCAAAATTGCTAAGTTTTAAGACAGCAACCACAGAGCATTAAATCCCAAGTGTAGGGTCCTTCTGAGTACCACTGCACTGGGTGCACACCCAGAAAGCCAGCCTTGCCTAGCACATGTTACAGACTGAGAAATTGTTGCTTTAAGAATGTTTTTGTCTGAGACTGCATGCCATAGGGGAAAAGTACCTGGAAGACCAGTTCTACCACGTGTGCACCTAGGGAGTGGTGAATATCCCAGTGTGACAAGAGTGTAGAGGACAAGAATGAGGTGTGGGAGATGGTCCTGTCAAAGTCATACAACAGAATCTTCTGTGTCCTACTTAGGAGTTTGTCTTTTATTCTTGAGACAATGAAAAGTCACTGAAGGGTATAGTAATGGAGAGAGACACCCTGCTCATGTGTGCCCTTGGCCATGAAGTAACCTGTTTATAGAAAGTGGGAATGGCACAGTGTAGCCAGCTTATTCCCACTGAGGAGGCAAGCACAGGGCTAGGTGAGTGGGAACTGATGTTTGTAGGTAGTCTACCATGGCCCAGGTCTGTGTGAGGAGTTTTTTGTCCCTAATACAGCAACCTCATGGGAGAAGCAAGATAAAACCTCTTTTATTGACAGGGATTGAGGTTCAGAGAGTCTAGGAGTCTCTGAAGATGACACAGTTAGCAAGGAGGCTGAGTCAGTATCTTGCCCTGGGTCTACCTAACACCCTAACTGATGCACCACTCTGATTTTCAAAGTCCAAGCGGGCAGGCGAGAGCCATCCATTTTTTAGGGACAAGCTACAGCTCTTGTTAAAAGTCTCCTGAACCTTTAGTTAGAAGTGGCCGCTACTTTCATTTTGCCCCAACTGGCTCTATTTTTGTTGAAATTACCAGCATCTGTAATTGTGTACTCCTTGAGGACCTACACCCTCTCTGTATTCCTAGGGCCTAGCATAGGGCCTGGTGCAGAGTAGATGAGTAGTCCCTGTTTGCAGAATGAAGGAGCAAATAATGACCAGTTTGGGACTTCTCTAATTCCTCTTGGAGTCCATGACCCTCTTAACTGGAAGCCAGAGTCAACAGCAACCCTTGCAGTTTTTAGGAGGAGGCATGCTGAGGGTGAAGGCTGTGTGGGTGACACACAGTTCTAGCATCAGAACCAAATTTACTCCAAATAGTGCCCATAAACAGCACAAGCTACTCAGTTAGGTTAATTTATGTTCACACCAGGGCCGTCCTGGCCCCCAAAGCCCAGAACTCTTTACAATTCCAAAATGATTAAAAGCATCACACAAACCCGTATTTCCCATTTTTATTAAAAGCACTAAAGCGGGCAGTGCTCTCTGCATGCCAATGGGGAACTACTTCTCGACCCAGGGAGAAAAATCTCTCCCCAGATGGCCAAGGCAGACTCCTCCACATTCCATTCTGGGCCTCCTCCCTCCTTCTGCCTCTAAACCCCACTGTCCTTTTGTCCATTAAAGGGGTTCTGCCTCCCCCCACTTCCCTCACATTACCCTACCAAGCCCTCCTTTGCTTAGACTTTTTTCAGTTACAGATACACTCCTACTTACCATCTTTAAAGGCTTCACTGTCCAAACTCCTTAGCCTGACATCCAAGGTCCTTCCCAGAATGGCACAAGCTTCCTTTCCACTCACAGGTTTCATTTTTCTGACAGAGACAGTCATGTTTCCAAAATACCCAGGAATTTTTTTTCATTCTTCTGAATCTTTGGTCATGGTCTCTTCCCTGGGTCTAGAATGACTTTTCTTCTTTTCTCCACTTGTCAAATATCTACTCTTATCATTTAAGATCTAACTCAGTATTCATCCCTCCTCCAAAGCATTCCAAGACTTTCTCAGGCTGATTTAGTTATTCCTCCTTTCTCTACATAAGTCTGTTCAAATGCATGCAATATTAAATTGTGTACCTTTATGTATCTGTCTCTACCAATGTGAGTTTCAAGCATAGAGCCTGACACAGAGCAGGTGCTTGGCGGCTGTTTCATCAATGAATGGATCAGTGAACTCTGACTTCCAACAACTTGTCCTAACAGAAGCAACACTGGGATGTATGTAAGAAACTTATTTATCTAAGTTGTTAACCTTGCATACCATTTCACTGAGGAAGCAATTTGAAGCATGTATGATCCCACTCCCACGCCCACTCATGTACCTGCTCCTGCATCACATACTCTACCTCTCCTTATATTACTAGGGAGAAACTTTCCCACCCTTATCTAAGGCTCATCCTTCAATTGTTCACTAGGTCCCTCTCCCTGTTACCTACTCAAGGATGTTGCTCCAGCAATTTTTGCTTATCTTTTCTGCATAATCAAAATCTTTCATTTGTACTGGATCATTCTAGCCAGTATAAAAACATGTTAATGATTCCATTTTAAAAATTGACTCAATTTTTTCTTTCCATTACTACTTTATTTTTCTACTTTTCTTGAAATAGTTGTCTATATCACTGTCTCTGATTCCCCTTCACCCTTTTCCTCTTGAACGCAATCTGTTTGCCCCACCCACATACACAGGCACCACTGTACCTGCTCTAGTCAAGATCTCCATGACCTCTGTGTTAAACCCAATGGTTGATTTTTGGTCCTTATCAGACCTGATGGATAAATAGCATTTCAGTCCTCCTTCCTGCACCATGTTTTAAACCATACTCTCCTACTTCTTCCCCTATTTCATGGGTCTCTCTTATAACTCCTTGCTGGTTCTTCTTCTCCCAGACTGTTTAACCTTGGAAAGAACCAGGGCTCAGTTCTTGGAACTCTTCTCAATATACTCATTCCTTAAATAATCTCCTCCAAGTAACATTTTCAAATATTATCTACATAGTAACAGACTTCAAAATTTATATCTCCCGCATTGACTTTTCCTATAAACTCCAGAGTCATATATCTGCTGTATCTTCAATATCCCCATGTAAAAGCTTAACAGGCATCTCAGATTTAACATTCTAAAACGAAACTCCTAATTCCCCTTCCCAAATCTGATGTACCCATAGTCTCTCTCTTATCATTTAAGAAAACTCTGAAACTCAATTTTCCCCAATGTTCTAACCAAAATCTTTGGAGGTATCTCTGGTAATATTATTTCTTTCATGGCCTGTATTCAATCCTTCCTCAAATCATGTTGGCTTTCTCTCCAGAAGATATCCAAACTCTGACCAGTCTTATCATCCCTACCAATGCCATCCTGGTCCCTGTCAATATCATTTCTCACCTGGATTATTCAAGAGCCTCTTAGTTGGTGTCTCTGCTGCAACTCTTTCTACATACTGACCTTCTAACACTATTCTCAACACCACATTTAGAGTGATTATGGTAATACACGCAAGTCAACTCAAAAGTCTCAAATAGCTCCTGCTATGGTCTGAATGTTTATGTTCCCCCTCAAATTCATATGCTGAAATCCTACCCCAAAAGGTGATGATATTAAGAGTTAGGGCCTTTGGGAGGTGATTAGATTCCTTGTAATAGTATCCTTATGAAAGAAACTGCAGGGGAGCTAGCTAGTCCCTTCTGCCATGTGTGGTTACATGACAAGATGTTCATCTATGAGGAAGTGGGCCCTCGTGAGACACTGGGTCTGCTGGCACCTTGATCTTGGACTTCCCAACCTCCAGAACATGAGAAATAAATTTCTGTTATTTACCAATTACTCAGTCTATTGCATTTTGTTACAGCAGCCCAATGGACTAAGACAGCTCCCATATTGTCACAGTAAAAGTCAAAGCCCTTACAATGTCTGTAAAGGCCCTACCTCATCTGATGCACCAACAATCCTTTGACCTTCTGTTCTCCCTATAGTGATTCCATGTCAGTCACTGATTCCCCTGCTACTCCTGTAATATACCAGCCACGATCCAGTTCAATGGCTACAGTGCTTATTGTTCTCTTTCCTTGAAACAGTCTTCCCCTAGATAGTCACATCTTACTTCTTTGCTTCCTTCACAGTGATGGTTTCCTGACTACCCTATTTAAAATTCCAACCCACTCCTCTCTCTGCATCCTCTGTCCATGTCCTCTACATACTCCTTTTCTTAATTGCTTTATTTTCATTTTTCTACAAAAGCAATTGAGGGTGACTTCTGTCCTGGTTTATACCTCTTTAACCCATGTATTTATTAAAAGTGTTTGTTTTTACCTTCAGAGGTGCCCTGGTTTGGATAATCAATTTAAAAAATCGCCTTATATTTCATCACCTAGCATAATAAATATTGCTTATGTTTGCTGCCCCCTCTTAGAATGAAAACTCAAAGAAGGTAGGGAGTTCAGGTCTGGTGAGGACTAAAAACTAACCACTGGGTTTAACACAGAGGTCATGAGACCTTGACTAGAGCAGGTACAGTGGTGTGTGTGTATGTGGGGGGCAAATAGATTGCATTTAAGAGGAAAGGGGTGAAGGGGAATCAGAGACAGTGATCTTGTGTCCTACTCTAACTTGAGTATCTAGAATGGTGCCTGACACATAGTAAGCACTGAATAAATATTTGTGGAATGAATGAAATTACATTTGTTTTTATAATCACAGAACATCTTCACCTTTGTTTGGTCATCTTTCTATATAAAGGACTAGAATTTGGTCTTAGTCTTAGGGAAATATTCACAACCCAAGCCAGGGAGCCTAGTTTATTTCTAGACCCTTCAAATTTCAACAAAAAGCCACAGTGAATCAAGGAGTGAAAAAGAAAGGTCCATTTGTAAAGTTTATGCCATCAGCAATCTTAGAAATGTGATCCATCAACCTCAGGTTCATAGCAAAAAGGCAGCTTGGGACAGCCCCTCAGCACAAAGAAAGACATTCTTTAAATGTAAACACTTTTAACATCATTACCAAAGTCCTGCCCCCTCCAAGGCATAATGACTGTGTTCAGTGTCATGGGGAGGAAAACACATATTAGCCAGACGGCAGGTTTCGGACGCACGCCTGTGACATTATCTCTAATCATATACAGTCTATTTAATATCCGCTTTTTTGTGAGCTTCACAACTTATAATTATTGCCAGCAGGAAAAAGAAAAAAAAAGGTAGGGAAGTGTTGGAAGGGAGGGGTATCAATATAGGAGGGAAAATTCTTTCTGATAGCAATAAACTGTGTAAGAAAGATAGGCCAGAACTCATTAGAAAATATTAGAAACCATATTTGGATTAAAACTAAGAAAAATAAATCATACATAAGCTGTGAGGCTGTGCAAGTCAGGAAGATCTTATAAGGCTTTCACACTGTCTCATTACATTGTGTGTCTATGACATGGGAAGAAGGTTAGTAGGAAGATATGAAAATGTGTCAAATTTAGGGTCTAGACCAGGCATTTCATAAATCCACATAAAACTTGGACTTCTGAGGTTAATAAACTGAATTCCCTGATTTTATAAAGGAGAAGAAGGATATGCAGTGCAAGGACTCAAATCCAGGCCGCCCAATTCAGACCACAGCTGAATCCTCTATAGAAGGTAACTACAACAGGAGACCCTTTCTTATATCAATTATCCTGGGTCTTGAAGTGGGAAGAATTTCTTCTAAGTTTGGGACTGGGACCAGGACCAGAAGGATGGCAGAGAGTTTCTGAGAACAGCGTGAGGCTAAAACGGGAAGTCCTTCTGGATCTAGTGATTTTGACATTGTACACCTTCCTCAAGATCATGGCCTGCTTGTGTGTGTGTGTGTGTGTGTGTGTGTGTGTGTGTGTGTGTGTGTGTAGCAGATATGTGTGGTATACAGGTACATGCCAATTGACAGCTGAGTTGTAACACTGGAACACAGGCTTCACTTCTGCTTTCCTTCCCACCAGGTGCCTCAACCTCTTACTTCAAGGCTACCAAGAAGCTCCCTCCCTGCCCATACCCAGAACACAGGTGGTAGCAATGCAGTGGTTAAGCCTCCAAGCTTCACTGTCATGCCAACCTGTATCTCCCAGAACTCTCTGCCCTACTTGTAAAACCTTTACTTGAGTCTCAGCTTTCACATGTGTAAAGATGCCTATCTTTGCAGGATTGTGGTGAGGATTAAATAATATATTATTTTAAAGGGCACTAGTGCAATCAGATAATTTATTAAAGTAAGAACCTGCATTTTTTCCTTCCTCTCCTGCTCCAAGTAGTAGCTAGGCTGCTAGTCTTTTTTCCTCTGCGAGGTTTTGAAGGAGTATAAATCAGAAACTGCTCAGAGACAGTGGTATTCTTGTGTTTTTGTGATGCCAAGTGTCCACTGACTGTGGATTATGGATGTCTTTGAGGTGAGAAGAAGGAGAAGGGAGCATGGTCTTTTTGGCCAAGATGCAGAGGGTTATTTCCCAAATAGGAAAGGCAAAGAAAGTTGGTGAATCTATCAACTGTACTCTACTCTGTGGCGGCATCCCAAATTAAGCTCAGGTTGGTGAGTTATGGGCTTATGTTCTGGCAGTGTCATCAAAGACCATTATGCCCAGAGTAATGTATAGAAACAGCAGTGCAGGTTGATGAGGGCAAGGGAAATGGTTGTGCTAGTGGGAACTGATCTGAACCAATAATCAGAGAGGGTACCACAAATGCTTCTGATACTTTGATGCTACATGAGATCCAGGGATTCTGGCAAAATATAGGGGTGGGGAGCTGCAGGAATGATAGATACTCAATTTACTGATTAGTCCAGAAGGATGGGGGCTACAAATTTCATTTAAATACTTTTAACTTAAAAAGAAGTATATTTCTTATACCCCAGAACTTGTATACCAAGATTCATACCCATACCAAGATTCATACCCATTATAGTAGCGTGATTCCTGCCATGGAGAATACTCCATAACTGGCAGATGTTGGCATTATTAAATCATTTACTAAATGCAAATGCATAAGTAAAAATCTTCATGTGAGTCAAGTCACAGGAGTCAGTAAAGATCTGGAAGTCAGGGCAAGACTGGTCAAAAACACGAGCAAAGTGTTAGAAGGAAGTTAAATTTAAGGCACTGAAACAACAGAGTCAAAAGCACAGGAATCCAGTTCTAAACATCCTTTTCCAAAAGCTTTCACTGAGCACTTATTTTGGACCAGGCACAATCTATGTGCTGGAATCACAGTGATAAATCAAACTTGGTCCCTGGCATCAAAGAGCCCCCAATCTGGTGGAAGTCACATAAAGAGACCATTTCAGTTAAATGTGCTTGTAGTTGTCTTATGGACACTTTGCCATAGGCCAGCTTCCTGTTTTAGCTGTACTACCATTCTTCTTTTTTTGCCCAGAGGAGAGGCACTCCCAAATAAGACTTCAGGCTCATAAGGTTGGCTGATGAAAGCAACTTACTGACCAGGTGGGGAATTTGGTGGTTGGAAGAAGGTATTTCTTAGCACAGACAACACTCACTCATACCTTGTTGTAGGCTTTCCCTGCTTATCAAGCTCACACAACTATTAAATGGTAGAACAGGCTTATAGCTAGGACTTTCAGACTCTCAATCTTGAACTTTTCACATTAAACTATGCTGTCTACAGAAATGACCCTAGGAATTAATAGCTTATGCTCCAATAAGGGAAAAAACTGAAATAAAAATGAGAATACACAGTATATTCATTTCCCAAGGCTGCCATATCAAATTACTGCAAGGTAGGTGACTAAAAACAACAGAAATTTATTTTCTCACAGTTCTAGGGTCTAGAAGTCGAATGTCAAAGTGCCATCAGGGTCATGCTCCCTCCAAAGGTTTTAGGGAAGGATCCTACCTTGCCTCTTCCAGTCTCAGGTGGTTGCTGGCAGTCTTTGGAATTCCTTGGTTTGTGGCAGGATATTCTCTGCCTCTGATGTCACGTGGCTCCCTGACTGTCTCTGTGTCTTCACATGGCCTTCTTATAAGGACATCAGTCTTTCAATTTAGAGCCTACTCTAATTCAGTGTGATTGCATCTTAACTTAATTACACCTGTAAAGAACCTGTTTCTAAACAAGGTCACATTCACAGGTACCAGGAGTTAGGACTTCAACATATCCTTTGGCGGAATACAATTCAACCCACAATATACACCTTAAAAATTACACACACATGCATAAACACATACAGGAAGAAGAAATCTTCTAGATTTCATTTGTCAGTTATAGATTCATTTACCGATTATACACTGCAGAACATCCATGAAAATACCCTGTGAAAAACAAAACTACCCTAAATGAACACATTCTTGCCTGACAGCTGGGACTGCTAAACTGGCTGTAGACCTGCCTGTTCCAATGGGTAGCTTGGACCATGACAGAGTAGCTGTGGGTAGAGGACCCAGTACAACACTGTTATGAACGAAATGCTTGTGTTCCCCACATCCATATGTTGAACTTCCAACCCCAATATGATGGTATTAGAAAGTGGAGTTTGGGGGAAGTAATTAGATCATGAATGGGATTAGTGCCCTTTTAAAAAGACACCAGAGAGTTTGTTAGCACTCTTTTTACCATGTGAGGCTAAAAGCCAGTAGTCTGCAACCCAGGAAAGGACTCTCACTAGAATCCAACCATCTTGGCACCCTGACCTCAGACTTTCAGCCTCTAGAACTGCAAGAAATACATTTCTGTTGTTTATAAGTCACCCAGTCTATGGTACTTTGTTATAGCAGCCTGGATTGATTAAGACAAACTTCTCATCTTCTAATGAGTAAACCAAGGACCAAGAGTGGAAGGAAACTGTCCAAGGTTTAATCATGTACTGGCCATGTGAGCTCCAAGTGCTAGCCAAGATCAGGAGGCTGGTCTGAGATAGAAATACTTCAGTAGCTTTAAAAACTATTAGTTGACTTCAAAATGTATAAATCCTTTGACCCAGCAATTCTACTGTTAGGAAATTAGCCTAATGGTTAATTAGCTGAAATGGTGAAGATTTAGCTACAAGGAAATTTATCAAAGCATTATTAACAATGACAACATTAATAGTTGCCATAAATGGAACATTTACATTACATCAGATATTGTCCTAGGTGTTTGGCATACATTCTCATTTAATAATCAAAACAGTCTTTCTTTTAAGATGAGAAAACCTAATACTTAGGCTAATTAATCTTCCCAAGAACATACAGCTAATACCCTTGAAGACCCTGGGTTGGAATCCACATCTATTTGATTCCAAAGCACCTCTTATGCCATGTCTTCAGCATAAAGTCATAAATTCTTCTTCAGGGGCCCAAAATGGAAATGCCAATGATAAGTAGTTAAATATATTAAAGTGCATTCACACAGTAAAATATAATAAGCTATTACATGTTACATTATAGATTAATATCTAGTGATATAGTGTATAATAAAAAAAAGGTTGATTACAGGCTGGGCATGGTGGCTCACACCTGTAATCCCAGCTCTTTGAGAAGCTGGGGTGGGAAGATTGCTTGGGAAGGTTGCTTGGGAAGACTGAGCTCAGGAGTTCAAGACCAGCCAGGGCAACATAGCGACACCTCGTCTCTACAAAAAAAATATGCACTGTTAGGGTGGACAAATAAATAAATATAAAAACATTAATCCCCCCAAAAGGGTCATGTGATTGCAGGAGAATTTTGCTTTTGATTTTCTATGTTTATAATTTTTCTCCAATGAACAAGGAGTTCATTTAAAAATAAGAAAAGCGCTTTCTTGCTCTGGCATATCTCCCTTTCTTTTCTCTCTTCTTTCTCTGATAAACTTTGTTTTAAAACTTAAAAAAAATAAAATAAGAAAAAAATGTTTCTAAAACAAAGAGGTTTCCAGTAGGTAGAGGGAGAGGATTTCCTAAAAATATATTTCTAGAACAGCTTCTCTAGCTTGAATTTGTGCTTTATCACATTAGCCTTTACTTCTCCAGACAAAATCCATTCACCTATATAGACATGAAAATTGGCAGTGTCACACTAGTAAAAAGGGTTAATTTCTTTGAATTTAGCGGAAGTACCTAAGCAGTTAAGGCTGCTATGGCAGCTGAGTATCAAAGGGATTTCAGGCCACCTTGCCTCTGCCCTGTGGCTAGAGGAATCTAATAATATCCCGCCATTTCTTTTGCTTCTTCCTTTCCTGAAAATGCAGCAGGTAAAGCTTCTGATTGAATTCCATCTTGATTTCATTAAATATTCATAAAGGCCAATTAGAAGAGGAGAGAAAGAGGCCATGAGGCAGCCCCTTTCATCATCCTGTCAGTGGCTGGCTGACTGACCGTCAGGCATAGGCTAGCCAGTGGTCAATACGGGCATGATCTTCCTGGACTCTCCTCTGGGGTCACTTCTTGCCATCCCAGCAAGGGACTCAGGACTGGCAGGCATTGAGAGGCAGGGGCCAGGCAAGGAGAGACAGCTCATAATTCTGACAGCAAGGTGCTTAGTGTGTAGAATACAGAATGCAAATGCTGGGAAACATCCTCAATCACCACTGGAATGGAAATCTTTGCCTAATGAGCGATGAAGATGGGAGAGAGCTGATTGCACTGAAGAAAAACTGTTTAAAATTCATAATCAATCAAGCAAGTTGATTTTAACCTTTTGTAACTAAGCCACCCAATTCTAGCTTCCCTTACTGGTCAACTGGAGCTTATCTCTCCCTATCTTGTTCCCCCTGTCTAACTCAGAGAGTAGGTGCAACTGGAAACCCCAATAAAGACTTGAGCATATCAAGAAGGTAGAGTGGAAAGACCCAAAAGAACTCATTCAACCTGATCATTTAATTTTACAATTAGGGCGTTGAGAGTTAGAGAGGGAAAGGGTGCAACCAGTTTTCTGTCTGCAAGACACAGAAAAATATTAAGCAAGAACATTTACTAAAAGTCTAGAGCTCTGGGTTTGAGATCCAATTTTGCTATGTGATATTGGAACAAAGCTATGTGATATTGCAACAAAGTATTCATACTATTGTCCAGCTTCAGATGCCACATTCAAAAGTGCAATAATCATGCCAATAATAATGTCTTGCTCTCTACTTCACAGGTTTCTTGTGATACTCAAATAATAAAAAAGGACATACAGGTGCTTTGAAAATGGCAAAGTTCCCTGTTATTATGAAACATCCCCTTTCCATTTCCTAGACCCCTAGGTACTGCCCCTCCAAACCACTTTTCACATAGGTATCAGTAAGACCTTTTTAAAACTTGGGTCTGATCTTGCCATTTCCCTGTTTAGCCCTTCGCACATTGTCCTTTGGATGAAGTCTAAATTCTAGGTCTGGCATTCAGGAATCTTCACAATTTGGAGAATTTGCTTTCCCTTCTCTGAGCTTCATTTTCCTGGTTCATAAAATGAGAAAACTAATGCCTGTCTCAGAAGGTTGTTGTGATAATTAGAATTCACATCTGTAAAGTGATCAGTATGGTTCCTGGCACATCATAGCTGGTCTATATAGCTTAATTATTATCTTATGAAGTATCACAACAACACTGGAAGATGAGCAGAAAAGAGATAATTTTCATATTGATTTTACAAATGAGACATGAGAAGCCCAGAGAGGTGAAGACATTTGATTACAGCCGCCCAGTTAGAATTCAGAGCTGAGATTTCACTCTTGGGCTTTTGGCTTCTGGAGATGTGGGATGTGAAGTGTGGAGGAGAAGACGCAGGTGTAGTGCTACCTCAAGCTGCCAGCACAAAACAATTCTTTTCTGAGATATCTCTGCCTAATCCAAAAGATACAGAATACAGTTTTATTTTCTAACATGATTACAAAGCCTTAGGTTATAGGCCTGTTCAACTTCTCTTGCTTCATTTGAAACTAGTGGAAAATGAAATGATGCAGAGTGCTTCAGTTATGCTAAACAGTTGCTTGAACAAAAAGGGAAGATGAAATTCTCAAACAATAATTTAATAGTGTTTTTTTTTTTTTTTTTGCTCAGCTTCTCCTCTGGGCCTCATTTCAATGCAGGGAGGAGAAATCGCGTGGAAATGCGTGAATTATTGCAAATAAATGTATCAGTCAAAAGTGATTTCCTCAAGACGCTAGATTCCATATGGGATGTCAAGGTGAGCCATGGGCAGGAGTCAAGAAACCTGGATTTAACTTCCCCTGGCTTAATCTTGTCTTTCCTATTCTCCTCACCCATCAACTCAGGCCTGCCCCGAGTCCCAGATCCACCTTGATATGAAGCAATAAGGTGTGCATTCCAAAAACTCTACTTGATTCATTCATTCATTTAATAAATATTTATTGAGGATCTACAATGTACCAAGCACAAAGATAGGAAAACAGACACAGATTCTACTCTCATCTAGCATTTACGGTCTAATGGGGGAAGATAGACTTCCTAAAATAATCAAATATTCTTGTATTATTTCACCCCTTAGTAAGTATCATGAAGAAAAAACATTGGTAACTATGAAATATTTAACAGGAGAATCTGATGTAATTGGGGGCAGGGTGGGGTCAGAAAAGATTTCCATGAGGAAAAGAGAAGACATTCAGGCTGAGAGGCATTTGGAGTTAAGAAGGCAGAAAGGATATGAGTGGAGTGGGTTGGAGGGTTCCAGCCAGAGAGGTCAGCACATGTAAAGACTCTGAGGTTACAGGGAGCAATAATATATTCAAGGAACTGAAAGAGACTAGAATGTCTGGAGTGTAGAGATGGGGATCAAGAAAGATGAGGATAGAAATGAGGGAAGGGTCCAGACTCCTAGAAGTATTATTTTTCTTCTAGGCCTAGGAATATCATCCGGGAAACAAATTATTCTAAGAACGAGAAAAGCCATTAAAGATTTTGTAAAAGGGGATGGGCATGATTAAATTTGTATAGAAAAAACCTCACTAAATCCTAGCAGGCCTTGTTGTAGAAAATGTCATACTAATTCTGAAATTCATATGAAAAATGCAAAGGACCTAGAATACCCAAAATAACTTTGGAAAAGAACAAAGTTGGAAGTACTAACATTACCTGATTTCAAGACTTTTTATAAACCTACAGTAATCAAGACTACGTTTGGTTTTAGCATAATTAGATCCATGAAATAGAACAGAGAATCCAGAAATAGACCCTCATATATATCGACAACTAATTTTCAACAAAGATATGAAAGCAATTGAGTGGAAAAAGAATAGTTGTTTCAACAAATGGAGCTGGAACAATTGGTTTTCCATAAGGGAGGGAAAAAAAGAGTTTTGATCCATACCTCACACTACATAGAAATTAACTTAAAATGACTCATAGGCCTAAATGTAAAACCTGAAACTCTAAAACTTCTAGAAGAAAACATAGAAGACCTTTGTAACCTTGGCTTAGATAAAAATTCTTAGATATACCACCAAAAGCATAATCCATAAAAGAGCAAATTGATCAAAGATTTAAAACTTCTTCTACCTGAAAGAACTGTTAAGAGAATTAAAAGACAACTTATAGACTGGGAGAAAATATTTGCAAATAATATACTGATAAAAGGCTTGAATCCAGAAATGTATATTAAAACCCCTCAAAATTAATAATAAAAGACAACCAATCTTATTTTTAAAAGTGAGCAAAAGATCAAACAGGCACTTCACTAAAGGAGATATACAGATGGAAAATAAGCAAATGAAAAAATGTCCAACATCATTAGTCATTAGGGAAATGCAAATTAAAACCACAATGAGATAACACTACACACCTGTTAGAACAGCTGCAATTAATACTGCCCATGCCACAGGCTGGTGAAGAATGGAGAAGCTGGAACTCTCATGCACTGCTATTGGGAATGTAAAATAATGCAACCACCTTGAAAAAAAGTTTGACAGTGTCTTAAAAAATTAAACATAAAGTTACCATATGATCCAGCCATTTCATTCCTAGTATCTCCCCAAGAGAAACGAAAGCATACATTCTCGCAAAAAGTCGTATATAAATGTTCAGAGTAGCTTTACTTGTAATAGCCAAAACATGGAGATAATCCCAATGTGCACAAACAGATGAATGGATAAACAAATTGTGGTCTATCCATACAACAGAATACTACTGAACAATAAAAGGGAATGAACCGTTGATATACACAATGACATGATTCAATTTCAGATAATTATCCTGAGAAAAAGAAGCCTGGTAAAAAAGCACGCATATTGTATAATTCATTTTTTATAAAATTCTAGAAAACTGCTGTATGATTTGTTTATATAAACTCTAGAAAATGCAAACCAATCTATAGTGACAGAAAGAAGAGCACTGGTTATCTGGGGATGAGTGGGAGTAGGGGAAGAGCAAAAGGAAGAGATTATAAAGGGGTACAAGGAAATGTTTAGGGTGGTACATTGTTCACTACTTGATTGTGGTGATGGTTTCATGAGTCTATACATATGTTAAAACTTATCAAATGGTACATTGTAAATACGTGCATTTTATTGTATATCAATTATATCTCAACTATTTTTTTTTTAAAGCTAGCTGTAATGAGGAAATTGGAGACGGGCTATATGGTGATAGCAGAAGAGAAGGCACAAGTTAGCTTAGATTGAACAGTTAGAAGGCTATTATGGCTCAGCCTGTAATCCCGCGCCTCGGGAGGCTGAGGTGAGTGGATTGCCTGAGGCCGAGGGTTCGAGACCCGCCTGGGCAGGCGAAACCTCATCTCTACAATAAATCAAAAAAATTAGCCGGGCGTGGTAGCGCACGCCTGTAGTTCCAGCTACTC
>CAUYQG010246417.1:0-11097 GCA_963574415.1 Tarsius wallacei | reverse complement strand
TTTTATTTGTTAGAAAATGATCAGTTGGCATATCTCTTAAGCACGAATCTTTCTTTTCTAGTATTTAAGTTCTATTTTGGCCTTCAGGGATTCTTCTGATGCTTTAGGCTCAGCTTAGATACAGGGAGGGAGGGAGAGAAGGAAGGAAGGAAGGAAGGAAGGGAGGGAGGGAGGGAGGGAGGGAGGGAGGAAGGAGGAGAAAAAGTCAACTGGGAATTGTGTCATGCACCTGTAGTCCCAGCTACTCAGTAGGCTGAGGAGGAAGGATCATCTGAGCCCAGGAGGTCAAGGCTGTAGTGAGCTGTGATCGTGCCACTGCACTCCAGCCTGGGTGACAGAGTGAGACCCCACTCAAAAAATGTATATCTATATATATCTTGATTAGAAACAAAACTGTGAAAATGAATATTAAAAGGAAGATTTTGATGTGCTATTCTGAGCTCCCAACTCTTGGAAGCCAGTTGGCTAAGAAAAACAGCAAGGGGTAGTTGACAAGATTATAGACTATTTCTAACTATTAGTCTCAAAAAACCCCAAACAATCCTAAAGCTTTATTTAGTATTTGTATTAAATATCCAAACATTTCTAATTATTTAGTATTAAAAATCATGCCCTGTTACTGAACTTTTAAGGGAAAAAGATACTACTTAAATGTAAAAGGGAAGCATAAGTATTGACTTCAGTTTAACAATAATTAAATAAAAAGCAAGCATAGGTATTACCAAGAATTTATTCTAAAATAGTTCTAGTGGACATAAGACTATTCATTCATCCTAATCTAAATAAAAATAAACTTTTTAAGTTCACATTCTCCATATTCATACTTAAAAGTGTATGGCTTACTGTGCTCTATAAATAAGTAATTTTGTGATAACATTTATATCTGATCATAACATTTCGTGACACTCAAGTGTATTTATCTCAAGACTGCATATGCCCCCATATGTCAAATTAAAACTTTATGTATACTAATCTCATTCTAGAGAATAAAATTCAAACAAGCATAGGGAATTCATTTTCCACAAATCATTCGGATTTTCTAGTTTTCTGGGCTAGATTGATAGAACGGGTTAATAAATGGATTTTTGTGTGAAAAAAGAAAATAAAGGTGTCCAGCATGGCCAACTAAATTCCTTAAGGACCCAACCCTTCCACGAATAACAAGTATAAATTCTGGACAAAATTTAGATATTTTTTAACTAGAAGTAGCCCATAAATAGGAAAATGGCTAAGCAAACTAATATTCAAACAACAGAATACTACTGAACAATAAAAAATAATGAACTTCTGATACATGCAACAGCATAGCTGAATCTCAAAACCATTACACTGAGCAAAAAAGCCTTACACAGTAAAACATGCATTATTTCTTTCATATGAAATTCTAGAAGAAATGAATCTATCAAAACAGTGGTAGTACATACCAAAAGCAAAATAAGAATTTAACAAACAATGCTAGAATATGCTGATATACAATTATGTTACCTAGAAGTAGGTCAAAGGAGAGCCCTATAAGACTACTGGTAGGTTAGACTAATGTCAGGTATACTAGGTTAACTTCTGGGAACTACACTTGAACAGATACAGGTAAACTGGAACATATCTTGAGCAAAGGTACAGGGCTTGAAGCTGTACTACCTAAGTATAATGGAAGAAACTTCAAGCATTTAATGTGGAGAAAAGAACTCAAGTAAACATGGTAGCGAACTTCAAAATGTAAGGTACTGTCACAAAAAAGAAGAATCATAATTATTCTGGAATTATTATTAAGAATTAGATAAAGCCAACTGATAGAAACTACAGAAGCTACAGGAAAACAAAATCAGTGTCAACATAAGGAAGACTTTGCTGAAAGTTAGATATAACCGCAAGAAAAAAGGTAAGGGAAGAGGGTACTATCTCAATAAGGTGTGGCTATTCAAAATACAATAATAACTCTGTGGAAGACTGAAACAAATAAAACTTAAAGACCTCTTTCAAATCAAAGAGCCTACTATAACATAAAAGGTAATTTTTATAAGGCTGTCACAACAAGTTTCAGATGGATTAAAACAGCCATACCAATTTCCAACACAGATTTGAGATGATAAAATTTACATATGAATTTTGAGGACAAAAACATTCAGTTTAAGAAGGTATAAATAAGCCAGGCTCGGTGGCTCAGCCTGTAATCCCATGCCTTGGGAGGCTGAGGTGAGTGGATTGCCTGAGCCCACGGGTTCGAGACCCGCCTGGGCAACTTGGCGAGACCTCATCTCTACAATAAATCAAAAAATTAGCCGGGTGTGGTAGCATGCGCCTATAGTTCCAGCTACTTGGAAGGCTGAGGCGGAAGGATCGCTGGAGCCCAGCAGGTCGAGGCTGCAGTGGCTGGGAGTGGCCACTGCACTCCAGCCTGGGTGACAGAGTGAGACTCCAACTCAAAAAAAAAAAAAAAAAGAAGGTATAAATAGAAGATTTAGAAGAAAAGACCACAAATGGCCAACGTTTGAAAAATATCCAACCCACAGTAAATAAATGTAAATCAGAACAAGTGATATGAAAATAATAGCAAATTAACAATAATTAGGCCAGATGTGGTGGCTCCCACCTCTCCCTCAGCCCTTTCGGAGACTGAGTTGGGATGATCACTTGAGACCAGGAGTTTGAGACCAGCCTACGCAACATAGCAAAACCTCATCTGTACAAAAAAATCAAAAAATTAGCCAGGCATGGTGGTGTGCACCCATAGTCTCAGCTACTCAGGAGGCTGAGATGGGAGGATCCCTTGAGCCCAAGAGTTTGAAGCTGCAGTGAGACATGAACATGCCACTATGCTCTGGCCTGGGTAACAGAGTGAGACCTTGACTCAAAAATAATAACAACAGTAATAATAATATTAATAAGTAATTTGAGTTTAGAGCTAGTAAAGGGGGTGTGGTCAAACAGATACACTCCCAGGGGAAGGAATTAATTTTCCAAATATTTTCAAAGAAGTTTGGACAATTCTGCAATTTGCATCAGCAATTTTTTAAATGTTTATACTTTTAGACCTATTTAGTATATTTCCAGAGATAAATCTAAAGTTCAGAATACCTGCAGCACAAAAAAAATCTTAGAAACACAGTTGTTCGTTGTAGATTTATAATACTGAAAAAAAAAGAAAACAACTTCAATGTCCACTAGTAGGTCAACAGGGGAGCAAACTAAAGTACATCGAACTACTTATTCAAAATAATTCTTACTGAGTACCTGTTTGTCAACCACAATGATAGGTGCTGGAAATATAAAAAATAATGAGAGGTAGTAATAGACTAATTTGTAACTATTTAAATAGTGTTTATGAAGAATTTCAATAAAATAAGGACATGTTTACAATATACCCAGCAAACAAAGCTAAATGTGAAATTGAATAAACTTAAACATGTCTAAAGGTTAGTAACACTGCTTGCCTCTGAGTGGTAAATTTATGAGTTAATTTTTTCTTTCTTTTTTTTTTGAGTTGGAGTCTCACACCATTGCCCAGCCTGGAGTGCACTGGCATGCTCATGGCCACCCCAGGCAATCCTTCTGCCTCAGCCTTCCAAGTAGCCAGAACTACAGGCATTACCACACCCGGCTAATTTTTTGATTTATTGTAGAGATGAGGTCTTGCCAAGTTGCCCAGACTGTTCTCGAACCCACAGGCTCAGGCAGTCCTCTCACCTCGGCCTCCCAAAGTGCTGGGATTACAGGCTTGAGCCACTGTGCCCGGCCCCCACCCCTCCTTTTTTTCTGAGAGGGTCTCACTCTCTTGCCCAGGCTGATGTGAATGGTGAGATCATAGCTCACTGTAACCTCAAGCTCTTAGCCTCAAGCTCCCAACAGCTAGGACTACAGGTGTGTGTCACCACACTCAGAAAATTCCTCCCCCCCCACCCCACCCCCAGAGAGACAGAACCTCACTATATTGCCCACGCTGGTCTCAAACTCTGGGCCTCAAGGGATCCTCCCACCTTAGCTTCCCAAAGTCCTGGGATTACAGGTGTGAGCCACCATGTCTGGCTGTTTCTTCCTTCTTTATATTTTTCTAAACCTTCAGATTTTTCTAAACGAATTTCACAGTTTTCCTTCAGAGCTATTAATTCAAATGTTTAAAAACCTGCCACAATCATGATAATTTACCTGTTGCAATAGTAAACCGCATTATTGGGATCCATTTCTATTGCCTGTGTGTAACAATCCACTGCAGCAGCATAATTTTCTTCTTTCATGTGATTATTGCCTAAAAGAAAGTAGCCAATATGTAAAGACAACAGACAGAAAAAACGATAAACTCTGGCAGATACATTTTAATCATGGAAACAACAATAAGATCGGCCTTATGATTTTTCAGTTGCGATGGGGATAAGTTCTATTTTGTACCATAGAGTTATTTCGCTTTCAGTGTATTTGACTCACTGCAACAATGCAGAGTTTTAAGCATGAATGTGTGCACACCTTATGAAACCCAAGCTTAAGTGAGTAAACGCAATACTCAGGACTATCTTTGGGCAAAAGTGAATCCTTTCTCACCACCCTTATCTTCATCACTCTCTCCCCTTTGAGAACTTCCCCAGCAGATGTACCACCCTCCCTAATTACCATCTCAGTCTGGACCTGGGCTCTCAGTCAAAACACACATCTGCACGCTTTGGGAGGCCAAGGTGAGTGGATTTCCTGAGCCCGCGGGTTCGAGACCTGCCTGGGCAAATTGGCGAGACCTCATCTCTACAATAAATCAAAAAAATTAGCCGGGCGTGGTAGCATGCACTTGTAGTTCCAGCTACTTGGAAGGCTTAGCGGAAGGATCGCCGGAGCCCAGCAGGTCGAGGCTGAGGTGGCTGGGAACGGCCACTGCACTCCAGACTGGGTGACAGAGTGAGACTCCAACTCAAAAAAAAAAAAAAACACATCTGCTGAATAATCAAGCTCTCAGAATTCTGCTGTGGGTAAGCTGGTAAAACTAATCATTTTAACATGATATTGGTAGATAATATTTTTATGTGCTATCCCTTCCAGAGATAGATTCTTTGTAAAAGGGGATTTGGGGAGATTAATTTCTAGAAAGATAGAATTTCAGATAGTACGGTTAGCCTACAAAGTACTGATTTTCAGGAAGAGCATCTGCAGACACATCTGGCAATAATTTAGCTAAGTAAACAACTGGTCAGCAAAATAAAGGATTTCTTTCATATTCCATTAAATGAAAAAAAAAAAAGTGTCCCGCTCACTTATAAAAACCATTGTTCAAAAGTGAGAATATTGGAACAATTGAGATTATAGGAGGAAGGATTTATATACCAAAGCCTCTATGATTCCTCCCAGCTCTCTCTAAACTGGAAGCTCTCCTGTTAGCCATGGGTTTTTTGTGGGGTTTTTTGTCGGTTTTTTTGTTTTGTTTTTTGAGTCAGAGTCTCACTCTGTCACCCACACTGGAGTACAGTGGCATGATCACATCTATTCAGTCTCGACCTCAGGTGATCCTTCTGCCGCAGCCTCCCAAGTAGCTGGAAGTAGAGGCACAATAAATTTTTTTGATTTATTGTGGAGAGGAGGTCTCGCCATGTTGCCCAGGCCAGTCTCCAGGGTTAACTCCCAGGTTAAGGCAGTCCTCTTGCCTCCACCTCCCAAAGTGCTGGGATTACAGGCGTGAGCCACCATACCTGCCTTCTGGCGTAGCTGTGTTCTTAATAGATCATTAGCTATTTCATAGAAGGAGGGAAGTGTCAATTTGCAGAAAAAAAAAATGAAGATTAAAAGAAAAGCATGAGATAAAATGATTTAAATCATAAAAAAGTTACTGCAAATTACAAATCAGAAATGAATATAGTCACTGTTAATGAATACATGGTTTCTTTTTCTATAATTGACTGTGGTGATGGTTGCACAACTCTGAATATACTAGAGACCGATGAATTGTACACTTCAAAGAAGTAAATTGTATGACATAAGATCTCAATAAATGTGTTTTGTAAGTAAAAAACATCATTTTGAACCAAAGAAATGAATATAAAGCCTCTAAGGAAACTGAGAGGATTACATCGTTTTTTTTTTTTTTAATCAAGCAAAAAGTTAACTACATTAGTCCAGATATTTAAATATACTTCCATGTCAAACATTTAATTTTCCATGTTACTGAGATTTTGTTATTGCAGCAGGGTCTTTTTGGTCTTGGGTGGCACTTTATGATCACTACTACTAAAAGTTTATTGTATGCTTTTTCCTGTAAACCACCTTAAAAGTGTAGATACAAAAAGGTAACATATCATAGTATACATATATGTAAATACATATATATGTCATAAACATCACATATATGTATACTATGATATAAGTTAATAATAAATAACTTCAAGTTGGCTGGGCATAGTGGCTCATACCTGTAAGAGGATCGCTTGAGCCCAGGAGTTCAAGACCAGCCTGGGCAAATAAAGCAAGACTTTGTCTCTACTAAAAAAAAAATTTAAAAATTAGCCTGTCATGGTGGTACATGCCTGTGGCCCTAGTTATTTGGGAGCCTGAGAAGGGTTGATCCCTTCAGCCCAGGAGTTCAAAGTCACATATAGTGAGTGGTGATCATGCCACTGCACTCCAGTCTGGGCAGTGTAGTGAGACCCTGAACCAGAAAAAAAAAAAACAAAAAAACTTCAAGTCACCAAATATTTAATATACAAAAATTGAGGACACAAATTAAGAAATCTATTTTAAAAAAAGGAGATAAATATAGCATTTTATAGTTACATGGTACTCTCCTATAAAATTGTCTCCTTTAATTCACAACCCTATGAGATTTACCTATACTTCTGTGCCCTGTCAGGGAATGAAAGCAAGGAACACTTCTTGATTTATTCTCATCATACTGCAGCTTTTCAGGAGCAAAGAGCACAAAATACTTGAAAGCAATTTTCCAGGAAGGTACTCAGCTGGCTAGAAGCCCTAAATAACACAGTCAGATAAGTGACTCAGATGAGTGCAACATGTTGCCTGGAATGACTCTGTGCCTGACAATCTACCATGGCCATTTGTTTTCACACAAATAGCAAAGTCTGGGTAAAAAAGACAATCACTTTAATTATTTTTTAAGTAGATCTAGGAGTACAAGTGCAGCTTTGTTACGTAGACATACTGTATAGTGGTGAAGTCTGGGTTTTTAGTGTACCCATCACCTAAAGAATGTACGTTGTACCCATTAAGTAATTTCTCATCCCTCACTGCACCCACCCTTCAGTCTCCATTGTCTTATTAATCCACTCCCTGTGTCCATGTGTACACAGTCTTTAGCTTCCACTTATTTATTTATTTATTTTTGGGGAGTTGGAGTCTCAGCCCATCACCCAGGCTGGATTGCAGTGACACGCTCACGGCCACCCCAGCGACGACCTGTTGGGCTCCAGTGACCCTTCCGCCTCAGTCTTCTAAGTAGCTATACCTATAGGTGTGCGCTACCACGCCTGGCTAATTTTTTTGATTTATTGTAGAGATGAGGTCTCACCGTGTTGCTCAGGTTGGTCGCAAACCTAGGGGTTGAGGCAATCCTCTCGCCTCAGCCTCCCAAAGTGCTGGGATTACAGGCTTGAGTCACTGCACCTGGCCTATCTCCCACTTATAAAAACATGTAACATTTGACTGTTTCTGAGTTACTTATTTCACCTAATCACTTTAATTTTATATGTAATATGTCTTAGATATGACAGGTCTTAGTGAAAATAAAGAACAGAAGCTCTGGTTAAAGGCAAAAGCAGTAAGTAATTCAGTCTACCTATGCTGCAACAGTGAGTCCCACCCCCCCACAACCCCTACCTGCATCTTACTAACATTCATGATATCGAAACAAACTCTATGGGGCACACAATCTCCCAACATTCTGTCACACAGAGGGAGTAAATGTGAGGGACAAAAATAAAATTTCAATTTGCCATTTACTCAACATTACGACTACAGCTGCAGAAGTAAAACGTTAGTAGAGCATATACTTTACCAGTGAAGATTTCACACACTATAAAAACCTGTGTGGGGAAAAATCATATTAAACTATTCCAACTAGAAACTAATATATGAAAAATGCATTTGTATTTGGATAGTTTCAGTTCAAATTCTTTAGGGATTATTGTAACTCAAATGACAGTGAGAATCTGGTTGCTTATTTATTTTGCATGTAATTTATGAAAGTCATACTATTCTAAGATTTTAGACTGTCGTGACATCATTTCTTAGAGGAAATTTTAAAAATGGAATACTGACACCCGTCTACTCGTTAGAAACACAGCACTTTATAATGTAATCCAAAGAAGATAATCACAAACTAGTAAAAAGAAAAACGGACAAAGATATTGAAGATAGGGTTACTTATGTTTACAAACGTATCTGCTAAGTAAGTAAGTCATGGTCAAACAGTACCATGTGACATTACATAGTCATTAAAAACAGTGATTACAGAGCTAGAGAAATGTCTAGGCCCAAGGAATAACAAAAGCATACTCTTTTTCCTGTCTAGCTTTTAAGATACCAAGTGCTTTTAAAAAAAAAAACTCAACTCTCTTCTTCGGGGGATGAACTAAAGAAAAGCCAGAAAATAATTCTGTGTGTAGCTTCTGAACATGGCATATTCCCTAATAACTCTCTGCCTATACATAGGGCAGGGAAGGTATTGTCTCTCAATCACTGCAAAAGATAAGGACCATGCCCTATAGCTTTGTAATGCAAACTTTGTAGGCCTGACTCAGCTCTCCTCTATAACTTAGCATAATTGACATAATGGAAAAATTGAACACAGATCCTCAACAGCAACTTATTTATTGAAACCAAGAATGCTTTAACAGGCCAGCTATTATAACATTTAGCAATATAGTCATCAAATGTGCTAGCTGACAAACAAGCCAAGTACCATATGCATGCAGTAACAAATTTCTAAGAACTCAAAAACACTACAGATATGAAAGTCAAAATAATACTGAACATTTTTTTCCCTCTCTTTATTTAAACATAAAGGAGAATATGGGATCCTAGAGTACAAGTAGCAGATACAGTTACAAGGAATTAGTCCTTGTAATTTGCAAGTTTTGTTGGGGTTTTTTTTTTTGGTTTTTTTGGAGTCAGAGTCTCACTCTGTCATCCAGGCTGGAGTGCAGTGGCACACTCACGGCCATCGCAGCCTCAAATTGCTGGGCTCAGTTGATCCTTCTGCCTCAGTCTTCCAAGTAGCTGGAACCACAGGCATGCACAACCACACCCAGCTAATTTTTTGATTTATCGTGGAGATGAGTTCTCGCCAAGTTGCCCAGGATGGTCTGGAACCCCTGAGCTCAGGCAATCCTCTCGCCTCAGTCTCCCAAAGTGCTGGGATTACAGACGTGAGCCACCACACCCAGCTTGTTCTGCAAATTTTACTCACAACAGACCTGCTTCTCCTGAAGCCAGCCACACCTACACTGCCCACAGCAATTGTGCATTTCCAGGCTTCTTGTGCATCCCATTCATTTCCATTTCATAAATGTCATGTGCACATATGACAATCCAGCCTTGGCAGTGTAAGCCAGAGTATATCAATTGACAGTTCCTTTCTCCAGAGTTTCAGAAAGTTTTACAAAATAAGTAATTTGTATATGAAATATTCACCTTCATCTTTCAATTGGTCAGCTTTTCCCACATCTTCAGGCACTGAGTTTGAGAGGGGTAGAACATCATTCTGCAATTAAATAAAAATCAGTGTGCTTCCCTTTAGGTCCATAGAAAGTCATCCTAGAACACTATAAAGTAATATAGTAAAATGAATTACCCACATTTTAAGTAATCTAATTCCATGATGAAATTTAAAACCTAAATAATAGTGTAAACAAAAATAAGGTAAAAGTTCTCTCTGATACTTTTATTAGAAATATATGAGTATGTGGAATTATTATAGAAAATAACAGCCAGCTGTAAATTAAATTTTTAAAAAATTTGTTTTTTCCACATTCAGCAATCCCATAAAAAAAAACAGAAACAGAAATATAATCAAGTGATTGTTTATATTAGTAAAATTTTGAAACAAAGTATTTCATATATCTAAGAGATATCCTAAGTCAAAATCACAGTTTACAAAACAAGCATTTATAATATGGTCATATTATTTAAATACATTCACACACAAATTAAAAAACAAAGACTGGAAAGATGTATATTAGAAGAAAGATTTTTCAGACTATTTTCTTTTCTTTTCATATTGTCCAAATTTTTTAAAATAATGAGCATATATTAATTTCACTATAAGATTTTTTAAAATATTATACAATTTTTAAAGCACCTATTATTATCCTCAAACTTCTTTCTCATTAATAAGGTTCAAACCAAAGGTGTTTATGAAAACTAAATTAAAAATTCAGAAATATCTCGAATGAGGCTAAGTGCAGTGGCTCATCCCTATAACGCCAGCACTCTGCAAGGCTAAGGTGGGAAGATTGCTTGAGCCCAGGAGTTCAAGACCAGCCTGGGCACCATAGCTTGCCTCCACAAAAAAATTTTTAAAAATTAGCTGGGTATGGCACATATACTCCTGTAGTCCCAGTTATTCAGGAGGCTGACAGAGGAGAGGAGCTTGAGCCCAGGAGTTGAAGGCTGTGGTGAGCCATGATTGTGCCACTGCACTCCAGCCTGGACAACAAAGTGAGACCCTAACTGAAAAAACAAAGAAGAAAAGAAATATCTTGATGGCACTGGGAACACAAGGTATTTTGTCATTTTTGAGGGGCCTTTTAAAAATTGCATGGCTTTTAAGCCTGACTCTAAAGTTCATACATAAGTCTATCATTTTTTAAAAGGCATAATTTGAGCCGGGCTCGGTGGCTCAGCCTGTAATCCCACACCTTGGGAGGCTGAGGTGAGTGGATTGCCTGAGTCCGCGGGTTCGAGACCCGCCCGGGCAACTTGGTGAGTCCTCATCTCTACAATAAATCAAAAAATTAGCCGGGCGTTGTGGCATGTGCCTGTAGTTCCAGCTACTTGGAAGGCTGAGGCGGAAGGATCGCCGGAGCCCAGCAGGTCGAGGCTGCGGTGGCCGGGAGCGGCCACTGCACTCCAGTCTGGGCGACGGAGTGAGACGCCAACTCAAAAAAAAAAAAA
>CAUYQG010246408.1:0-20730 GCA_963574415.1 Tarsius wallacei | reverse complement strand
TAGTCACCTGTGGCTGTTTAATTAAAATTAAATAAAGTGAATTAAAATGAAACAAAGTTAAAAGTGCAGTTCCTCGGTTGTGCTGGCCGCATCCAAGTGCCCCACAGCCACACACGGCTGGTGGCAGTCCTACTGGATGGGGCAGATGTAGACCATTTCTACCATACCTTAGAGTTCTGGAGGACAGGAACAGGCTCCTGGTGGGGGCTGGAGAGCCCCATGGAGAGGTCCCGGGTCACTGTTTCTGCCTTGGGACGACTTCTGGGTCAGTGCCCACCCAGTTTCTCCAGGGCTCAGGAGCCAGTTGGAAGTGGTGGGGGCAGGGAAAGGATTCAGTCCAGATGCCCTCCAAGGAGTGTCAGGCTGCAAGACCAGGAAACCTAAGGAATGTCATAGGTCCTGGGTGGGGAGGGGGTCACTGACGAAGGTATGCCAGGAATTCTCGAGGAGGACCTAGGGGACAGCAGGGGCCAGGGCCCCTACATGGGCGAGGGGCTGCAGCCCAGAACATATAGCAGGTCCTTGCTAACTCTGTGTCCTTGGACCAGTCCCTGAGCCTGCTGAACCTCCATGTCCCAGCAGGTGAAATGGGAAGAATGAGAAAGGGTTGTCAAGGAGATGAAAGAAAGTAAGACTTGTGGAAGTCCCCTATAAACTGCAAGGCCCAGATGGCATTCAAGACAGCTTCACACAGCACTATTATTTATCTTGACCTGTCATCCTGGACTGTCCTCAATCATGATTTTAGGGTTCAGGGTGTCTGTCCAGTCTCTCCTACAGGGCTGCAGACTCTTTGGAATAGGGGAGCAGTCTGTTCCTCCAGTGTCCCCCACAACCCCGGACATGCAGCGGCTTCCCATCCGTGCTGTCCACAGTTAAATGGGACAGTGGCGGGCAACTGCCCTGCAGGGGGGCCACACTGGCTCTCCCTTTTTCCTCCTGACTTGGGGGTCTTTTCTCAGCAGACATTCATGCTGAACACTTTCCTTATCCCTGACACTTGCGTGCATCTGGCTGGGTCTGGTTGTCATTTTCTGAACCATGGCTTGGGCTCCAACCCCAGCCCCGCCATGTGTAAACAAATGAAGGGCAGAGGTCAAAGGCCAGAGCTGGGCTTTGCCAGCCTCTCCTGGGGTGTAAGCTTGGCAGGAGGTAGCGTGGTGTCAGGTTTCATCACGCAGCCCCCTCCCCAGGCTGGGTTAGGCTTTTTCATCTGCATTCCTAGCTGGGAGGGGATGTTTCTGGCTGACTTACTGATGATGGATTGCCCGCTAAGCTCCAGCCCTGGGTGGGTTCACCACTGGGGTCTGGCTTTGGTTTTTCTTGAAGTCCCCACCACAGACATGCAGCATAGAGAGGGGAGTTTGAATTCTGCCAGAGAAACCTTTTCTGCTACAGGATTAATGTGCTTCCCAATAATACTGCTGGTGAAGATAAATCAGAGTAATCACCAAATGGTTACCAATTTCCTTGTTTCAAGTAGATATGTATAAGTGCTTTATATATGCATGAAATTCCATTAAATCCCTTTAATTCCTTGTGGGGGCATGTTAATGTCCCCATTTCACAGATGAAGAAACTCAGGCCATGAGAGGCTAAAAGGTCTCAGGACCAGAACTGAAATCTGGACTCTGATCTTTCTGATTTCAGGCTCTTTCTCCCTCGCAGAATGTCCTGAAGGGCTCCTTTCTTCCCTGGTGTCTTCCCTCTGACCGTGATGAGCAGTGGCAGGCTCTCTAAGCATCTAACATGGCCTGTGACATCCCTGCTTTTTTGTTTGGTTTCAGCATGGTGATCTGGACTTCTCTAGACTTGGGTGTAAGGCTAGGTTTTGCTGAACTGTGTGACCTGAGCCAGCCACGGGCTTCCGAGCTTCAGGTGCCCTCACTAGACATGAGGGGCCCTGGGTGGCTTGTTTTCCAGATCCCAGGACATGGAGGGCTGGAGTACTGGGTACGTGACTTCCCCGGCTGGTGTGGTGGGCCCATGGGTTTCTTGGAGGAGACAATCACGGCTGTCTCCACGCTGCCCACTGTCCTATCCCCCCATAGAGCCCTGGGTGGTGTCCCTCATGGTCTCCATGACATGGACATCATGACATGGATACCTCCAGCAGAAGACATGGGAGAGGTATAGCCTCTCTTGGGCCCATGTTCTCAGCCTTCTGCCAGCAGGGAGGCTGCAGCTGGGGTGAGGGGGTTGTCTGGGCGCTGCCCGTTTCTCTGGGCAGAACCGGCAAGATGTCCCTTGTATGGGGCCTCCCTCACCAGAGCCTACTTCTCCAGCTAGAGCGTGGCCTCTAGTCCTCAGGCCAGCCTCCACACCTCACCAGGCAAATGTCTGCCTCCACGTGCCTGCATGTGCTGTGTTGCTGGCCCCATGTCTCTGTCGGAAAGCATCCTTCCTGAAGGCTCAGAGCAATGCCAGTCTGATTTTTAATGTCCTCCTGGCCGGGCTCAGTGGCTCAAGCCTATAATCCCAGCACTTTGGGAAGCCAAGGCGAAAGGATTGCCTGAGCTCACAAGTTTGAGACCAGCCTGGGAAACTTGGTGAGATCTCGTCTCTACAATAAATCAAGAAAAATTATCTGGGCATGGTGGCACATGCCTGTAGTTCCAGCTACTCGGAAGGCTGAGGCAGAAGGATCACCTGAGCTGAGAAGTTTGAGGCTGCGGTGACCGTGAGCATGCCACTGCCCTCCAGCCTGGGTGACAAAGTGAGACTCCAACTTAAAAAAATAAATGAAGTTCTCCTGATTGATCTCAGTCTACTCTGTTCGAGTGGATGCAGGGCTCAGTGGGATCCTTAGGATGAAGGCACGGCTGTCTTCTTGGTAACTGGTCATTGTGGGTCTTTCTCCGAGACTCCTCTTCGTCTGACTCTGGCCTCTGCTAACCTCCCTCTCCTCTGACCTCCGGGCCCTGCAGTGTGGGGAAAAGGGCTCTACAGTTGGGCGGAAGGCCTGGTTTTGACTCCAGGTCTGCCGTCTCAGGTGTGGGCCTCCACTTTGGTGCCATCATCATCCGTACTTTGCAGCCAATAATGACGGAGGGGAGGGAGGCCGATGGGCTCGTCAGTGTGAAGGGCCAGGCGGCTGGATAGAGCTCCTGTGGACTTGTTTCCTCTCTCAGATAGTAACAGCATCCAGTGTCCAGGTAGACAGTGGGCGCACAATAAACACCTCTTGGCTTTGTCAATCCTTTCCTCTGCAATGTTTCTTGGTTAAAAGCAACCCAAGGCCCACCAAGGTGGGGGCAGAAACGCAGGGCTTGCTTGGCCTCTGAGGAGGCCTCCGACCATTCCTTCCCCCTCCTCCCCCACTCCCCTGTCTTGGCCTCCCTGCGCTCTCACCCTCATGCCGCCTGGGTGGCTGCACCAGCCTATAAATCAAGCGGGTCCCTGGAGACCTTTGACCCAAACCAGATGGCTGTACTTAACCAGCTCCGAGAAAGCTCAGCTCCCAGCAACGCCCAGCCCCCTCCCCCTGCCTGCCCCGGGGCTTGGAGCTTTTTAAGGCAGCTGCCCTGTCAATCACCACCACTTGGTGATGCAGGCCAGCACAGCAGCTGGGGGCTGTGACCTCTGTGAGACTTCAGGGACCATATTGGAGCATTCCATTCAGTCATCTAAAGATCTCTCAGGCCCGGCGTGGTGGCTCAAGCCTGTAATCCCAGCACTTTGGGAGGCCGAGGTGAGAGGATTACCCGAGCCCAGGGGTTCGAGATCAGCCGGGGCAACTTTATGAGACCTTGTCTCTACAATAAATCAAAAAATTAGCCAGGCATGTTGACACACATCTGTAGTTCCAGGTACTTGGAAGTCTAAGGTGGAAGGATTGCCTGAGCCCAGCACGTCAAGGCTGCGGTGACCATGAGCGTGCCACTGCACTCCAACCTGGGCAACAGAGTGAGACTGACTCAAAAAAAAAAAAAGCTCTCGAAGGTTTTCGGTGCCTACTCTCTATGGCACAGGCATTAGCCTGGCCCAGTAGCCCAAGGAGGTATGTCCTGTGCCACCCCTCCTCCTCCAGGAAGACTTTCCTGTCTACAGCAGCTGCTGATGCTTCTGCAGCAAGGAATGTCTGACCCATCCAGGCGTTCATTCCTATATGCTTTGTTCTTCCTAAAAACATGTACTGTGCTTCCTCTGCCTGGGCCCACAGGGAAAAATCAGACCCTCCCCTTGCTACCAGGAGCTCCTAGAGACAGCTACGGATTGATAATTAAAGGAATTGGGGATGGAGCTGTAGTCGAGCAGGACACCCAAGGCACTGTGGGAACTCAGAAGATGGATGCCCCGTAACCTCAGAAACCAGGACAGCTTTCCAGAGGGGAGCACTTGAGCTGAGTCTTGATGTTTGCCAAGTAGATGGGGTGAGGGAAGGGTGCTCCAGACAGAAGGAACAGCATGTGGAAGGGACAGGCACACAGATGGGAGGTGAGTTGGATTCAGGGACCTTGAGCTGCAGAGCAAGCTGGAAGTCCACAGGGGGAATGCCTGGGGGATTGGGAGAGTGTGGGTAAGAATGAGTGAAGGCTGGTTGCTTGCAACCCCAAACGCCTGCTAATGTAGGCTTAAGTGAGAACTTCCTTCTCACGGAAGAGAAGTCTGGAAGCGGGCAGTCCAAGGATGCTGTAGGTCTCCTGCCTACAACTCTACCTTTCTAGCTTGTGGCTTCCATTGCCAGAGGTTCCTCATTGTCCAGAATGGCTGCTGGAGCTTCAGCCACTGCACCCACGTTCCGGGCAGCAGCACGGAAGAAGAGCTGAAGGGGGCTCCTTCCTACCCCTTTTAACAGATGTCTCAGAAATACCAAACTATGCTTCTGTGCACTGTTCAGTGGCTAAAACGTTATCACGTGGCTACTCTTAGTGCAAGGAAGCTGTGAACTGGATCGGTAGGTACTGCCTAGAGCCCTTCTGCAAAGAGTCCCAAGGGCCCCCCTTGCCTCTGTGGGAAGGAACACTGCCATCAGTTTGCAATGCCTCCCTTGGGTGCGAGGTGGGCTGGCAGCCTCATCTTCCTGGTCTCCCGCCAGCAGATCCTCTCCCCAGGGATCCCCCACAGTGTTTGGTGCGGTTCCTACAAGCAGAGCTGGGCCCGAGCCAGCCACTCTCCAGAGCCCCAAAGCTAAGCAGAGTTTGGAGAAAGGCTTCTCAGCGCTCTGCAGTCAGATTTTATTTCCGATCGGCAGCCTTCTTAAGGCATCCATCGACCTTCAGCCGGACTGGAATCTGCAGATTGATTCTGTGTGGTCAGAGCATGAACCCAGAGGACAAGAAAGAAATGTGGTGTCCCTGAGGTGGCTGCACCCTCATCCCCTGGTGGGAGGTTTTCCAGAATGCAAAAATATACAGCCTCTGGGGAAAAGCTCTGAACCATTTTATTTTCACACCTTGAAATGCACTGTCTTCTGGGTTAATTTCACTCCTGCTTGTGTGTCAGAGCCCCAATTTCTTGTGAAATGGGGCTAATACTCCCTGCCTTAAAGGGCAGTTGGGAAGATCACGTGAAATAAGAGGGTAAAGCAGGTGAGAGACACAGAGGGTAGCAATTAGGGGCATAGGCTGTGGCCTCAAACTGCCTGAGTTCCGATCCTGGCTTTGCTACTTGCTTGCTGCATGACCCTGTGTATGTCACTTAACCTTTCTGTGCTTCAGTTTCTTTATTTGTGACATAGGGATGACAATAATAGCACCTACCTTGTAGGGCTGTTGTGGGGTCCATACCCATGATAATATACATGAGGGCCTAGGACCCGGCACACAGTGTGTACATGTTGGTGGTCATGGCCCTTTGGTGACAGTATGGTCTTTGGGATCAGGCAGGCCCAGGCTATGATCCTGGGTAAATCACTCCCCTGTGCCCTCGTTAATTTTATTTTTATTTTTTGAGTTGGAGTCTTACTCTGTCTTCCAGGCTGGAGTGCAGTGGCATGCTCATGGCCACCCAGCGTTGACCTGCGGGGCTCAGGCGATCCTCCCACCTCAGCCTTCCAAGTAGCCGGAACTACAAGCCTGGCTAATTTTTGATTTATTGTAGAGACGAGGTCTCACCAAGTTGCCCAGGCTGGTCTCAAACCCCCGGGCTTAGGCAGTGCACTCGTCTCAGCCTCCCACAGTGCTGGGATTACAAGTTGAGCCACTGAACCCAGCCTCGTTTCTTTATTTTAAACGAGAATGATATGATTTGACTTGCCTTTCAGAGTGAGGATTAGTGCCATCATAACTGTAAAGACCTGACCCAGGACACACCCAGAACTGTGGTGAAGACTCTATGATAATGATTTGTGTCCCAGGCCCTGTTGTCAGCACTTTACTTATGTCACATCCTTTACATAAGAACGCTGTAAAGGTAGGCGCCATTAACATTCCTCCTGGGGAAACTGAGGCATGGAGACTTGCCCAATGTCTCACAGCCGGTGTGAAACGAAGCCAAGATCTGACCTCCGGGGTCACCTGGGCCACAGCCTGTGCTGTACTGCTTTGGAATGTGATTCCACAGAGGAACAAGCCCTGTATCTAAGACGGGGTGAGGTAGGCACAGCACAGAGGATCAGGCTTCCAAGTCCTCCTAGCCAGACCTGCACGCAGGACCCCAAGCCTTGCTGGAGAGGATGAGCCCGTCGAGCCCATCTTGAGGAGGACTGTCCCCCTGGGCAGCATGGCAGGCAATGTGGACAGCAGTGTGACTGCGGGATGCCGGCAGTGCGGGAAGGAGACAGGCCAGAGCGTGAGGCTGCATAGGCAGTGGGGGCCCCTATCTGGTGATGAATGCCAGGTTTTAGGGGGATTCTCCTTTGGGAAAGGGATGGGAGGCACCGGAAGCCTTGTGCAGACAAAACTGGGGAAGAGGGTGGAGGGAGGCAGGCCATGCAAGGAGGCAATCCAGGGAGAGGGATCCAGCAGGAAGCAGATGTCCAGGGTGTGCCGGGGGAACCCCCCTGTGGTGGGGTCCCAACAGCATGTGGCACCATGGCAGCCGCTTTACATCCGTGATCTCATTCAGTCCTCACATAGTCCTGGAAAGTGGGCATGGCGTACCCATTTTCCAGATGAGCAAGCAGAGGCTCAGGAGGTAAAGTGGCTTGCCTGAGACCAGGGAGCGACAGAGCTGGCCCAGGCCCCGGGGCTACGAACCAAGCCACAGAGCGCAGCATGCCCCTTTGCTGGCCCAGGCAGACGTGGGCAGGGGGAGAGGAGAGCTGGGAGGGGTGAGGGCAAGTGTTTCTAGTCACCTACTTGAGGAGTGGCCTGACGCATTTTGACCTTGTCTGGTGGAGTAGGAGTCGGGGGGCGGGGACACGTCTATATTCACAGCCTGAAATGACAGACTTTTCTTTAGGAAGCAAAAGTTTAGGTTGTGCTCAGCGAGCAGGAAAATGGAAGTGACCCTCCAGCTGAGATTTAAGGCCCTGTTGGCCATTTAGGCAGCGCCATGTTTAATAGCTGGGACCACAGCATCAGGGTGATAAATCTGCTGTGAGAGGGGTGGGGACTGGTCTGCTGGGGTCTCCCTGCTCGCTGTGTGCATTTCCATCTGAAACTTCTTCCCCAAGGCCTCCCTGAAGCTGCCCACGCCCTTCCACTTGGCTGCAGGGGCTGCTGGTGCTTCAAGGGAAGGTGTTGCCAGCGTCACATGGGGACACACAAAAAGGGTCACAAAGGTCTGCATAAATTTATTGCATAAACGCACGCTGCAAAAAATAATGTTAGGAGGCTACGTTCCAAACAGGTTATTGTGGTTCCTCGTAGATGGCGGAATATGAGATGAGTGCTCCTGCACCTTTATGATTTTATGTACTTCGAAATCAACACCCACAAAAGGACGGAACTGTGAAAAGTCTCAAGTGCCCCCATTCCCACCTTCTAGTAAAGTCTTGGGGTGCCCCCACCGCATCCCTCATCCCACCTGGTTTAGGGACAGCTGTGGCATCAACCAGCCCTGCTTTCTCCTACACTGCAGGCACAACCTGGTTGTGCGGGGCAGTTAATACCCGTGGCACCCCTCAACCACCAGAGACAGCAGTCTGTGGATAAATGCTCCTGACTCCCCAGCCTCCAGCGAGGCAGTTCTGAGGTGCCCTCTACACAGCTGCTCAGAGGGTTCTAGCAAACGGGCTTCAGTTGCTCACAACAGTATCCAACTCATCAACATACCCCTTCTCATCTTCTTCCCTTCCCTGTCCTGTCTTCCTCTCTCCCTCTCTCATTGTTTTCTGAGATCCTCCCTGCAAAACTCCCGCATCCAAATCTCTGTCTCAGGAACTCAGACTAAGACAGGCCCACTCTGACCCACATCTCGCCAAGCTCCATGGACCTGTTCTAGGCACATCCAGGCTCATCTGCATCCAGGGCCAAACACCGATACGCACACTTCATTGTTAACAAAGTTCACCTGGGACGTCTCATCCTCACCATTCCGCAACTTGCTTCCTTGGTGACTAGGCGAAGCACTGCAGGAGGAATTTCCATTATTGGCCCTCAGGCTGGGGAGCCCTCCCTGGCAGCCTCAATCCTGCCTAGGGGTCACCCACTTCCCCCAAGGCTGAGACCAACCCCAGCAGAGGTTCCTGTCCTCAGGGAAAGGGGTGTGTGTGATGAGTCCTGTCCAGACATGGACTGAGCCTTCCCCACTGGCACCAGCAGGCCGGACCTGGACTGGGCAGTGCAGCTGTGCAAAGGTCACTGACACGGGCCAGCCCATGCCTCCAGCAGGAGTGAGCAGTCCAGTAGAGGACTCCAGGGGCCCACAGACCTCAGAAAGGGGACACAGGACTCAGAGGTGGCAGGGAGTAGATGGAGGGCTTCGTGGAGGAGGTGACTCTCTGAGTCCTGAAATCTGGGTATTTTCCAATCAGGGTAGTGCCCAGGAGAGGGAGGGTCTGGCAGGAGGGCAAGGCCAGCCCCAGGGACACCCTGAGCAAAGGTGTGGCAGGATGAAGTGGTTGTGGGGAGGCAGAGGTGACGTTTCTAAGGATCACAGTGGACTCTTCTATCACAGGCTGTCGCATGCAGCCATGACTGCAAGCAGCCTAGGGTCAGCACCAGATGGGGTGATGGGCACATTTGGACAGAACCTCTTTCCTTATTCTTTGGGGAATTTGTCAGAAGCCAGTTATCTTTGAAAAACCAATTTTCAGAGACCTCACAGAAATCATTTCAGAATTTTGGGGTGTTGACAGCTCTGCCATTCATCAGCTGGGTGACCTTGGGAAAGTCACTCTAGGTACTGCTTTGGAATTGCGTTTTGCTTTTCTAAAAGCAGCTGGTAAAATCTGGGTGTATCTGTTTGCAGGGGAGATGGGGAGATTCAGGAACTCTTGCCTCAGGCCGTGCTGGCTGCTCACCCCCACCCCCTTTATTTTTTGGCTCCCACCTTCCTTCCAGACTGCTTATAAATTAAGGGAAATACTAAGCAGAACAGTTCTTTCTCACCCCCACCCCTCACTTTTCTCTCTCTTTCCCCACCTCCCCGATTAGGAATATGCATCTGGGTCAGACCCGAATTTAAACCCCCAACTCTACCACCATGTGACCCCAGGCAAGTCAGTTTTTAAATTCATTTACTCCACACATGTTAATTGAGCACCTATCATGTGTCAAGCACTGGGAATGCAAAACAGACAAAACTCCCTGTCCTTGTGATGCTTATATTTTAGAAGCTGGCAACAGACTACCAGGACAAGTCGTACAATCAGACAAATAGTCAAATGTTCATGATACGTGCTACGGAGAAAAATAAAATAGGGAAGGGACCAGCACGTGTTGAGGGGGGCTGGAGTTTGCAATTATAATAAGGTTGTTGAGGAAGGCCTTGTTGAGAAAGTGACATTTGGGCAAAGAGCTTAAAAGGGGAGAGGGAGTGAGTCACGTAGGTATCTCCGGGAAGAGCTATCCAGGCAGAAGAAATATGTGCAAAGGCCCGGAGGCACATGTGCTAGAACCCAAGAGTGAGGGGAAGAGGCCAGAGAGGAGCTAGGTACAGGGGTTGGCAGATCCAGTAGGACATCTGAGCGAGAGGAGGGCCACGACAGACTTTTGGGAAGAGGGGTGACACAATTGGCCTTAGGTTTTAGAGGGATCACTTTAACTGTGGTCTTGAAAACAGATTGTAGAGAGGTCTGAGGCCGAAGCCAGAGAAGAGGCTATTTCAATCCGGGTATGAGATACTGGTGGCTCAGAACAGAATGGCAGCAGTAAAGATGGAAAGAAGTGGCTGCATCTGGATCTACTTTGAAAGTGGGGCCAATAGGATTTGCTGTAAGGGATGAGGGAGAGAAGAGTCAAGGATGACCCCGAAGGTCTTGGACCCTAGCAACTGGAAGGATGGAGGTGCCATTAACCAAGACGGGGAAGACTGTGGGTTGGGGGGTGGCCATCAGGAGCTCCAATATGGACATGTGAGGGTTGAGATGCCTGCTGGACATCCAAGAGGAGGTGCTGTGTAGACGGAGACAAGCATACAGATGTTTCTTATAGCCATGGCGTAGCGGGAAATCCTCTGGGGAAGGAGGAAAGCTACGGAAGAGAAGGGGTCCCAGGGACTGAGCCCTTGAGAACTTTTTGAACCAAGCCTCAGTTTCTCCTTCTGTAAAATAGGGATAAAAGCCATAACTGTCTCATAATGGTCATCATGAAGATGATGTGAGACAGCACATGTAAAGCTTTTAGTAGTAAAACACACAGAATATCATAAACACAACTTCCTACTAGTGATGGAGACAATTGTCTCAATGAGCGTAATGCCATGTACTCAGAGGTGCTTTTCAGCATCTCAGTCCACTTTCTCATGTTTTTTTTTTTTTTTTTGAGTTGGAGTCTCACTATTGTCGTCCAGGCTGGAGTGCAGTAGCATGCTCATGGCAAACACAGCCTCGACTTGCTGGACTTAGGTGATCCTTCTGCCTCAGCCTTTCAAGTATCTGGAACTACAGACGCATGCCACCACGCCTGGCTAGTTTTTGTGATTTATTGTAGAGATGAGGTCTCACCAAGTTGCCCAGGTTGGTGTCGAATCTCCGGGCTTAGGCAATCCTCTTGCCTCGGCCTGCCAAAGTGCTGGGATTACAGGTTGAGCCACTGTGCCTGGCCCACTTTCTCATATTTTTCACCATCAAAGCTGCCCTGAGCTGTAAGGTAGAACCTAATTCTTTTCATCTGACAAGTGAGAATCTCCAGGGTTCAGAGAGGGCACGGGAGGTGCCTGGGTCTCAGGGATCAGCCAGGGATCTGGTAGAAACCCCACACTTCTGCTTTTCTGATCTCCCTACTTCTGGTCTCCCTACTCAGCCTGTCAGTACTGACAAATGACTTCATTGAAGTTGAGCAGGTGCCGCTTGCCCGCATGAATGTGGATGCTGGCTTTGCTTGGGACAATTCTAATGGCCGTGCCCACCTCAAGTGGCATCGGGACCCAGGTTCATGCTAAATGGGCAGGGGACACAGGCTGAAACCTAGAGCGGTGGTGGCAGGGCAGAGCCACCTCCTTTCGTCTGGCAGTGTCCTCTTGGAAGGCAGATGAAGTGGCAGGACCCGTTCCTGTGCTGGCTCTCCCACAAGACCTGCAACTGGGGCCTGCTGGGTCTGGAAACTGCTCTTCCTAGGCAGTGTAGCTGAGATCACGGAGGGAAGCAGTTGCTGGAAGAAGCTGGGAACCCAGAGTTGGCAGCATGAGGGCAGGGAAGGCCTGGATTTGCAGGAAGCGGAATGGTGGTTTTGAGTCCGACGGAGCTGGGTTCAAATCTCAGCTATCTTCATCCTGAGCTGGGAGACCTGGTGTGTATCATTTCACCGCTCTGAACTTTTTTTGCTTCTGCAAGAAGGGAGGGTAACCCCAGCTCCGCAGCATTGCTTAAGCACTAGAAATAACGTGTATACAGTCAGGTGTGCCAGTCAGGGCCAGTAAATAGTAGATATTATTATTAGCGTTAGCATTATTAGCAAACGAAAGGAAGATTCCAGGGTGAAATCAACCCGCATTCAACCAAAGCCCTTCTCCTTCACTGAATTCACGCACCATTCTCAACCACTGACCTACGGTAAGTCAAGAAATGTTGTTAGGCCGAGCATGGTGACTCATGCCTGTAATTGCAGCACTTTGGGAGGCCGAGGCTGGAGGATTGCTGGAGGCTAGGAATTCGAGACCAGCCTGGGCAAGATAGCAAGACCTTGTCTCTTAAAAAAAAAAATCAAAAAAATTAGCCAGGTGTGGTGGCACATACCTGTAGTTCCAGCTACTCGGGAGGCTGAGGTGGAAGGACTGCCTGAGCCCAGGAGGTCAAGGCTGCAGTGAGCCATGATCGTGCCACTGAACTACAGTCTGGGTGACAGAATGAAACTCCAACTCAAAAAAATAGAAAAAGAAAAAAAAAAGCATTATTGAGAGCCTCCTGCATGTAAGGCCTCCGTTGTTGGTAGGCTAGTGTCTCCACATGTCCCTGCATACCAGGGGTGCGTGGTGAGGCTGGGGTACAGTTGGACACTTCCAGAGCAAGTCAGGCAGTTGAGCTTTACAGCCGCTGGCTTTGCCCCTGTACCTTTTCCTGCACCACCCCGCCAGCTGGCCCTCTGGAGGCATGATGGCATGGCAGCTCAGGATCCTGCCATGGGATTTGCAGCTGCTGAGATGGGATGAGCAGCCTGGGTACTGTCCCAAGGCAGCGAGAAAGGAGACGCTTCCCTCCACTGGAAGGGAGCCCTTCTGTACACCGATGCATACCCACTGCCTTATCAACGCCCTCACCCTGCACACCGCAGGGAGAGGCTGCTGTCCCCATTTTACGAGGCTCAGAGAGGTGAAGGGATGTGTCCAAGACCACACAGCTGTTTCCAGGCCAGTCTGATGCTTGGACTCTGTCTTTCTTCTCCTTCCTCCAGCCCTGCTCAGAGGAGACTGTGGTCACACTGTGGCTACTGGCTTCCATTGCAGGCTTCAGGATGGCTCTGGGCTGGGGGTGGCAGGGGAGCTAAGCCTGATTCATCTGACCTTCTGTCAGGGGCCCTACTCAGCAGGTAGAGGTGGGAGGGAGTATGTGTGTGTGTGTGGCAGGGGTGTAGTCACAAGGATGTGGGAGCATTTGCAAAGGACCTGCAGGCAGAGGAAGCTGTTTCTTCCATAAGAAAGTCTGTAGGGAGAAAATCAAGGCTTCTTGGAACTTAAACCTAAGAATGCCAACTGAATATGATGACAACAACAACAGTAATAAAATATCTAGAGATGCTATATATCTCATTAAGCACTTTTTATAGCGTAAATCTTCCTGGCAAATCTGCAGCGTAGGCGTTAGTTTCTCTTGCACCTTACAGATGAAGTCATCGGGGCTCAGAGAGGTCACTTAACTTGCCCAAGGTCACACAGCTAATAAGTGGCAGAGCCAGGATCCCAACCCAGATCTGTCTCCTTCCAAAACCATACTCATTCTGCCATGCTGAAGTGTAATTGACTTCATCAGAATGTTTGATCTTAGGTGACAAAGAGGAGGCCCAGAGAGGTAGAGCCACAGGGGATTAGTCACAGCCAGAGAGGCTTCCGGATCTCCAGAGCCATCTTCCCACTTGCAGAGCTGGAAGGGGGCTGTGTGCCCACCGCCCAGGCCCAGTTGTGCCCTCCCTCCCGCAAGGTGCATATTTATTATACACACGTATGTCTCCACAAACAGTTCAGTCTCTGCAGCAAGCAAACCAGAAGACCAGGATCCAGAATCCCTCTGGGTATGAGGAGCCAGGCGCCCACTCCCCTGGGCCTCTAGAACCTGAGCAATGCCCTGCTGAACTCTGGTCAGACGGCTCCCTCCCCTAATACCATTTAAACCTCCCATGTGACCTTGTCCTGGTCACTGCCTTGTTCTGGGTCTCAGTTTCCACTTCTGGGAGGTGGGTACTAGCAGCACCAGCCTCCTGGGATGCCTGTAAAAAAGCCAGCTGGGTGCCTGGCAGGTGGTTGATGTTTAGCAAATGCCACACTGGACTGGTCTGGTCCTTTTAGTTGCTGGCAGCTGGGCTTGCTCACCGTATGTCTAGAGCAGTGTTTGCTGCACCTGCTGCCTGGGGTCAACTGGAGCTCAGTGGTCCCCTCTGAGGCTGACGTTTAGGGTCTGAGGCCCCTTCTCTCCCTCCCCTGGCTCTCACAGGCAGCACCGCTCTCCTCCTGTCACGGCCTCCCCACCTGAACAGGGGCTCGCTTGGTCTCTGCGCCTCTGGCCTCCAGCCCCGGGCCACACAGAGCAGGTGAATGGGAACTTGGTGAACGAATGAATCGTTGAATTTGTGCCCTGGCTATATCCAGACCTGCACTGGCTGACATGGGGGCATCCCGGGGAGAGTCTCTACCCCTGTTCTCACCAAGCAACTGAGGGGACACGGGCAGCTCTTTGTCCCTGGCACTGGCTTCAGAGGGAGCTGAGCTAGACAGCTGTCCCTTGCACATGCTTCTGTGCCCTGAACTCAGAGAATGGCAGGTGCATCAGGGAAGGGCCCCTCAGAAGAGGCAGTTTTTGAGTGAAAATCTGAAGAGAACATAAGTTGGATTGTGTGTTTGCTCCGGGGCCTTTTTCTGAACCACCCCTTAAAGTCCTGTAACAAAAGGCTTTCAAGTGGAAACCACTTTATCACACCCCGAGGTAGAAGCTAGTTGCCTGACTGTGAGGCTGAGGCTGGCTGATTTCTTGGCCTGAGGGCTTTCTCTCACCACCAACTGCCCCTGGGAGCAGCCATACAACACTGTCTGGAGGGTTGATACTCCAGGCCCCTCGCCTCTCAGGTAGGGTCACCCTGAGGGGCATCTCTGGCCTCCCCGGGACTCAGAACAGCCCTCCTGGTATCACCTTCCCACTCCTGCCTGTGTCTCCCCTGTCTCTACCTCACGCATCTCCTCTGTCCGTCTCAGAGGACACAGGAGATTCGAAAGTGCCTCGCGGGCCCTGGGGCAGCCTTGTGCAAAGCTGGTGCGTATTCTGCCAGACAGGGCGTCCCTCGCTTGTCCCTACTGGAGTTCGAGATGAACAGGCGGGCAGGCAAGGGGTTGGGGTGAAGTTGGTCCCCCAACCACCACACAGCAACATCCCTGTTGTGCGAGGGGACAGGGTGACACCGCAGCCTCCACAACCCCCAGAGAGGCTGCTCTGCTGCGAGGCTGCAGAGGGCATGTTCAGGAGGGAATTTCCGGGCTACGCTGAGGCGGAAAATGTGAGACTCGAAGCTTCCCAAACAGCTGTGTTCTCTGTGTTGCTTGGGCCGCCGCCTGGAGCACCATGGCTACGGCCTGAATACAAATGTACAAATGCATCGTCAGGGAGGCCGTCCAGGGCTCAGAACAGACACATTCATCCCTCGCTCACCCACCTGCTCCCCTCCCGCTCCCCTGAGACCTCCCTGGGACTTGGTGTTGTCAAAACTCATGTAAATCCTCCTGTCATCTGGCTATGCCGTCCTCATGGCCCCAGACAGCAGGAGGAAGAGGGGGGATTTTGCTTCTCTCTGTGAGTGAGAGGGATGGAGGGTGAGGGCCTGGCCCACCCAGACTTCCTGGGAAGCAGCTAGGACCTGGAATACAGGGATGACTCGGGACCCCTTGCGTCCTGCCCCCTCTGAAACATTCTAGATACTCTGCCCCAGTGCTTTCTGCTTGGGAGGCTGAGCCTGGGGCTCACCAGGGTGGAGCTGGCACTGCGGGCACAGCCACTGTCCCAAGATGAGGCAGGACCGGGGAGGAAATGTGGCGTTATGGGGAATCTTGGGTCCAGATCCAGTGCACAGCCAGGAGACTCCAGAGAGTCTGGATTGGGAGCCAGACCCTGGATTTGGGCTGGGAGGGGAGAGAAGGTAGGAATGACACCCAAGGCAGAAGAAAGGGAGGCACCTGTGCCTCAGCCAGAAGCCTCTTCCATGCTCCTCTGTCAAAGGGGAGCCAAACCTCGGATGTGACAAGCACCCAGGGCCATGGGAAACACAGCTAAACAGGCTAGTAAGATGGCAAGTAAGTTTAGTGACCAAAGGAGGCAGAATGGGACAGTTGGGGCCTCCTAAAATACAGGTTGCAGTGGGACCCTCACCTCCCTTCATCTGGATCTCATACTTTTTTTGATTCAGCCACTGTTACTCTTAGCTAACAGAGCGGCCAACTCACATTGCCCAGTCTCAGAGAGCTTGTGACTCTCTTTCATGGAATATATTGCCGTGCCAGCTCTCCTTGTCCTGCCAGCTGGATTGACTTCCAAGGCCTAAAAGCAGGACTTTACAGGAATCCCTAATGGGTTCCATCTAACTGCACAGTGCCAAATTTCCTAGAGTATGGAGACTGTTTGGTTTCTCATTCCATACTCTTTGGGTTATTTGTCTTTTCTAGCCTGTGTTGCACACACATTTGGTAACATCGTAACAAACATGGTGAAACACACAGCATCCTACATCAAACCTAATGGGCTTGCAACAGTGATTCTAGCTGTGCTGAGTTGCACTGGATTTCTTGACATGATGCTCTTTTTTTGATAGGTATTTAATTAAACATGCTTATTTTAATTTTGTCATTTTCTCTCGGTAGTTTTTGAACCAATAAATTCACCCCATGTCTCAAACACTTTAAGGCCCTTGAAAAACTTGTGGGCTGGGCACGGTGGCTCACGCATGTAATCCCAGCACTTTGGGAGGCTGAGGTGAGAGGATTGCCTGAGCCCACGGGTTCAAGACCAGCCTGGACAACTTGGCGAGTCCTCGTCTCTACAATAGCCGGGCATGGTGGTGCGTGCCTGTAGTTCAGGCTACTTGGAAGGCTGAGGCAGAAGGATCACCTGAGCCCAGCAGGTTGAGGCTGTGATGGCCGTGAGCATGCCACTGCACTCCAGCCTGGGAGACAGAGTGAGACTACAACTAAAAAAAAAAAAACAAAAAACCTCAAAACAACAACAACAGCAACAAACAAAAAAAAACCTGAAAAGCTTGTGGTCTAGAGCCCTGTGTCCAGAATGAGCGCCCTGTGGTTGAAACAGGTCCAACATCCCCTCCGCCCTGACCTGCTGACTGAGCATCCTGGCCGACCTTCTTGCTTCTGATTTCCTTGAACTCAATCTATTGCCTTTTGTACATGGCTTTCCAAATTCATCATCCTGAAATACCATTTATCTTTGCTTCATCCTTTCTTAAGGGTCCATGACAGTGACTGAAACCAGGCCATGCATGCATGGGGGGGCTCTCTAGCACCAGCACCCAGCTTCATGTGACCCAGAGTCCCTCTGGGCTTTATACAGGCCATTGCTGAAGTCTGGCCAGGGCCCTTGGACCCCACCACTCTGAGTCCTCCATTATCTCCACTGTTCCTGCTTTTTCTCAGCCTGAGATGGAAAGAGGGTCCCTGATTCCGCCCTTTACACATGTTGAAGGCTTTCAAACAACAGAGGCTGTGTTCCTAGGATTGTTCATGTTTCTATCCAGAGACTCACATTTCCCACGATCCTTGGTGAGGGACATCTCCTAAACCTTCTTCGCCTTGACTTTCTGCTTGTCTCTCACAGAGGAGAGAGGCCGGCCTCCCTTCCTATTGAGTGAAGAGGAATGGGTTCTGGGATGTGCAGGTGGCTGTGGTGTAGGAGGGAGGACAAGATGGGGACTTGGAACGTGGCTGGTACCACAGAGCACAAGGTCAGTGAGCATTTGATGGGGTGGCAAAATGATCATATTTAACAAGTAAAATAATTTTAAATAAAAGTAATAACTAGTAATCAAAATTATTGATAATAATAGTGACCCTTTAATGAGTATCCACTATGTTGGAGATCCTATTCTGAGCACTTTGTATATATTACTTTATTTAATTCTCACGGTATTCACACAAACTAAAAACAGGCTCATGGCAGATACTGGAGGCATCCAAGGTCACACAGGCTGGGAGGACAGCCCAGGGCAGTCTGGTTCTCAAATCCATGCCCTTCTTCAATAGACCATTTTCTTACCAACTAGCAAGTAGTCACTGATTCTTAGAGAAATGCAGTGTTTCATCTATCCATCTGTCTAGTCCTTCACTGGTACCAAATGGTTTTAATTACTATGCTATGGTTAAGGACCTGTTTTAATAGCCAATAGAACCGTCCACATCTCATTATGTTTTGAGTATTTTTCTGCTTTTTCTTTTGTGTATACTTTTTCCAATAAACTTAAGTTAATGATTTTGGTGTGGTTTCCCCAGGTCCTGTTGGTACTTTAATTGAGATTATACTGCATTTATAGATTATTCTAGGGGATAAGTGATGTTTTTGAGTTACTGAGTAAGACAATCCAAGCACAAAATATTTCTTCCATTTATTCAAGTTTTGTGTCATGTCTTTTAGAATATTTTTTTACTCTTACAAATCTTACACAGTTCTTACCATGTTTATCCCCAGGTATTTATCTTTTCTGGTTTTATATGAGCAGAGGCCTATCTTTTGTTCTACTTTCTAACTTGTTATTTGTCTAGAGGAAAGCTGATGATTTTTGATTCCCAATTTTGTAATTATCTGCCTCAGTGAATTCTTATTTATCTAGTAGATTCTCTTTTGAGTGTCTTGAGTGTTCTAAGCATCCCATCATATCTTATGCAGATAATGACAATTTTGCCATCTTTCTTTTATCTAATCATTTGGCCAATACCTCCAGAACAGTGTGTTATAGTGGTGTTGGTGGGTTTCTTCATTCATTTTCTCCTGCCATAATAGAATACCAGAGACTGGGTAATTTATCAAGAAGTTTATTTGGCTCATGGTTCTGGAGGTTGGGAAGTCCAAGAGCATGGCACCAGCATCTGGCTAGCAGCATCCCATGGCAGAAAGTGGAAGCAAGCACACACAACAGAGACCACATGGGGGCCAAGCTCATCATTTTATCAGGAACCCACTCCCAAGATAACTAACCCACCCCTGTAATAACAGCATTAATATATTCCTGAGGATGGTGCCCTCATGACCTCTTAGTCGCCTCTTAAAGGCCCTACCTCTTAATATTGTGCAATGGCCATTAAATTTCAATATAAGTTTATTTTATTTTATTTCTGTTGTTGTTGTTAGTAATCCTGTTTATTACTTACAATATGCCACTTGACCTTTGTGACCAGAGGAACATGGAGTGGACAATATTAACTATGAAATGCTACATAAATTGAACAATTTGGATACAAATTAAAAATGAAGAATTATGAACATTCCTGCAAACAGCAAAGAGTAAGACAAAAAAGAGTCAGTAACTCAAAAGATAATGTTAAGTCTCAATCCTAATGAAATGATACAGATAGATTCATGAACAATTAACAGGTCAGCCTAGACAGTAACTTAAAAACTATGATAAAGTTTGGTGTTCCCAGACTATTACATTTCACAAGTTTTTATCTTTTTTTAAACTTTGAGAACTTTGTGTTATCTTTTTATAACCCAAGTAAGAATGTTTAGGAAAAAAAAAATCATTATCATTTTTTCACAAGAGAAAGAACACTTTGTAACCAAAAATTTAGGAGTAAAGAATAGTTCTGTAAGTTGAATATACTTCTTTACTACCAACTAATGTTATTGTCCAAATGTTTTTCTTTTTTAAAAATTATTTTTTATTATAAAGATGTGGGGTATAATTCAGGGTTAGGTATACAAACATTGACTATGCAGGTACCCTTGTTGATGAGGTGTGCCCCTCCCTCCCCTAGCAGTTTTCCTCAACTGCCAATCCCACCCCCATCCCCTGACAGTTTCCCACTACTACCAATCCCTTTCTTATAGTATTATAATTGTTCAAGGTCCACTTATGAATGAGAACATATGGTACTCTGTTCTTTGTTTCTGTGATAGATCACTGAGTATAATCGACTAAATCCATCCAAGTTGCTGCAAAATCCATATGTTTGTCCTTCTTTATGGCTGCATAATATTCCATTGTGTATATGTTCCACATTATTTTTATCCAGTCCAGCTTTGATGGGCAACATGGTTGGTTCCATGTTTTTGCTATTGTGAATAGAGCTGCAACAAACATTTGTGTGCAGGTATCTTTTTTTTTTTTTTTGTAGAATGATTTGAGTTCCTCTGGGTATATTCCCAGTAGGGGAATTGCTGGGTCATATGGAAGGTCAATTTCGAGTTCTTTCAGAAATCGCCACACTGTCTTCCAAAGAGGTTGCACTAGTTTGCATTCCCACCAGCAGTGTAAAAGTGTTCCTTTCTCACCGCATCCTTGCCAGCATCTGTTGTTTGTTTTATTAATGATGGCCATTCTTACTGGGCTTAGGTGGTATCTCAGTGTGGTTTTGATTTGCATTTCTCTGATGATGAGTGAGGCTGAGCACTTTTTCACGTTACTGTTGCTTGCCCGTATATCTTCTTTTGAGAAGTGTTTATTCATGTCTTTTGCCCACTTTTTAATGGGGCTGTTGTTTTTTTCCTTTCGGCGCATTTGAGTTCTTTGTATATCCTAGATGTTAGGCCTTTGTCAGATATGCAGTTGGTAAATATTTCTTCCCATTCTGTGGACTGTCTCCCTACTCTCTTGATGGTTTCTTTTGCTTTGCAGAAGCTGGTCAGTGTGATGAGGTCCCACTTGCCTATCTTATCTCTTATGGCATGGAAACTTGGGGTTTTGATCAGGACAATGTCCTCGGCTACATCCATGTTGCTGCAAAAGTCGTGATTTGGCTATTTGTTATGGCAGTGAATAAATGACACAAACAAAATGTATATGGAACATTATGCCCTGAAGTTCCTTGTCTTGGGAAGGGAAACTC
>CAUYQG010246407.1:0-15969 GCA_963574415.1 Tarsius wallacei | reverse complement strand
GGTATTCTCATGCTTGCATTTCTCTTTTTAGAAAGATGTATAAGCAAGCTGCCATAATTACCAAAAGCTCTAACGTAGTGCTGAATATAGTTTGCCAACTAGGGAAACTGAGTTAATAAGGTTAAAAATCATTGGCAGGATCTGCTTTCTCATAAAAAGCCTTGTAACTGAAATGACCCTAGCTATGGGTACATGATTTCATCTTTGTGACCCTCTGTGAATTATAATGCTAATTATGAGCATCAACTAGAAATTTTAAGAAGGGTATTTATTGTAGACCCAATGCAGAATTTGATTTTTTTTTCTCAGTAAGGAATATAACCACTTCAGGATTTAATGTTCCTGGTAATACCAAGAGTTCCACATTCTAAGCAAATTTTTTAGGAATTATACAAGCGAAATCTGGATTGCATTTTAAGAATAGGAAATCCAACTTAACACTCTTAAATGCAAACCAGTAGGCTAAGTGAATCCATTTCCCCAAACTTTAATTTCTCAATCAAGAGAAAACAGTGCACTGGAAATCTTAGAAGGCAGGTAACATTTTTTAGCTCCTTCTAAATCCAGATGCGTATTAAGAACTTTTGACTTAGCTAACTTTTAACTTAGCTAATCATTTTAATACTTATTTCCTTTCCCACTATGACTCCCTCCGAAAGTTTCAGTAATTTGTCCAAGGTCTTACAGCTAGCAACAAGTAACACTGTCGTTTAAATCCAAGTCTTTCTGTTATCAGAGCTTACTCTTTCCAGACTTTTCTTCTGCCTTCAGTAACAGTGGGTCACTTTCCTTAGGAAAGATATGATCTTTTACATTTCATTTGGTGTAGCACAGCAACCTGATCTTTCTCTTTGCTTACAGGTAGAGAGGTATACTTTATATAATTCTGCCGAAAGAACAGCATGTAAAGATTCCTAATACTAATAAACTGCTACTGATTTGATTGCTGAGCCTTGATAAGTCCATTCAAGAACCTTATTTATGAGATATGGAAAACTACTATTCTGCTACCATGCAGAATGGGCAAGGAAACTCTTAAATTTGGAAGAGTGATACTTTGTACATTTCATTCCAAAGTATTGCCATCTATTTCCTGCTTGCCTCTTATATGTCAAACTTATGTTAAGTATTTGTATTACTTATACAAATACTTATAAGTATTATATAAGACTGTGCCTATATAATTTGGTAATATTTATAAGTATTTGTATTACTTATACAAATACTTATAAGTATTACCAAATTATATAAGCACAGTCTCTGTATTAGTTCCTAGGGCCACTGTAACAAATCACTGTAAAGGTAGTGGCTTAAAACATAGTGAATGTAGTCTATCACAGTTCTACAGGACAGAAACCAGAAAGCAAGGTATCTGCAGCACCAAGCTCCCTTTAAGGTTATAAAGGAAGAGAGCCTTCCTTACTTCTTTGAAGTGTTGTATGCTCCAGGGGTTCTCTGGCTTGTGGCTATATCACTGTAATCTCTGCCTCTGTCTTCACATGGCTTTTCCCTCTGTATTTTTTCCCCATGTCTGTTATAAGGGCATGTGTCCCTGACTTTAGGGACAATTCGGATAATTCAGGATGCTCTTATCTTGAAATCCTTAACTTCATTAACTATTCAAAGACCATTTTTCCAAATAAGGTCAAATTCAGAGGATCTGGGGTTTAGACATGGCATACTTTGGGGAGCCACTGTCTACCCACCATAATCTCTAACCTGGAAGAACTTAAAATTTAATATGGGGGATGATAGGCAAACAAATATGTGATCAAATTGAATAGATCCTCGATAGATGTTTGTATAAGATGTAGTGAGGACACAAAAGAGTAAAACACATACATGTACCATATGGGGAGAATTCAAGAAAAGCTTCACAAAGAAGGTAGTCTTTGAACTAGGTTTTGAAACAGAAGAATGAAAATATAGGGAAAAAAAAACACATTTGGGGTTTCTTAAGCAGAAGTAATGTACTGTATTTCATTGCTTGCAGATGTGTTTTGTTTGGCCCACAACGTATTTGCCTATACAATGTTTAAAGATTAATTGAATTAGTTGTCAACATTTAAATCCTGGTACATTTCACACAATAATCTAGATTTCCTGCTACTCCTGAAAAAGTGTGGAAGATCTAGCAATATTGGACCTATATTAATGTATGACGAAATTCAGCTGGAGCTGGGTGAAAGTACTCCTCTTGGATGAAACTTATGCTTTCCAGTTTTAAAATATCCCTGTAGCTTGCTCTCATTTATGACATAATTAGGCCAAATGTCAAAGTGTCATTTGCTGTTGTTGCTGCTGTGTACTCATGCTGTTTCTGTATGGTATAGTTAGGAAGAAAGACAAATGTTAACTTTACCTATGTCTCCATGAAAACAAAGCTAAATAAATTATAGAGAGGATTTTGCTATTTTTAAAAATGTGAGCGTGCATATTTTATGGAAGGAAATAATTTTTTATCTTTAACACACAAAGTGTGTCTGGGCTGAAAATGGAACATGTTTTTATTCTTGTTCACTTTATTTATTCATGTTCCCTGTGTATTTTGCCCTGTGGGCTTTGGAATTGCAACCACCTCCTTTACATCTTGGATCTGGACAGGTTTATTGGTAAGCAGAGGGTTTCTAATATACAAAATGTGATCTACTATAGTCCTCACTGTGATCTCATATTAAACATGAAACTCATGTTTAGGAAGAAATTGGATATATTGACTGGGGGCCAGGAAATATTCTGAGCATTGACTGCTCCTGTTCTTTCAACGACCTGGCCTGCTAACCCAAAAGAACCCAGTTAATATGCACATCACTCTATATATGACCCCAACTTCCATAACATTCTTGTATTATTCTTATAGGACACCACAGTTAATGACAAATAACTATATAGTGCTCTAGGCCAAAGACCATTTGGGCTTTTTGCGTGGCTGTAGATGTGGAGATGCTTAGAGGTGCACGTTTTCAGGTGACAAATATCCATCTAATCTGATACCTGGCTTACTATGAAATTTATTATTTTTATTATATTGTAGGGATTGATAACCAATGGTAATGCCTTTAATTTAGTTAGAATTTCAGATTATAATAATAACTAATTGAATTTTACTAAATTGATATCATAATACTATAAGAAAAAGGATTGGTAGCAGCAAGAAACTGCCAGAAGGGGCAAGAGTGGCAGTAGTGGGAATCTGCTAGGGAAGAGGGGGGCACACCTCATCAACAAGGATGCCTCCATAATGAACATTTGTATACCCAACCCTGAAATGTACTCCACATCTTTAAAATAAAAAAAAATAAAACTTTAAAAAAGAATTTTACTAAATTGGAATCAGAAAGTTGTTGTAGGTCAGACACTTAGGACTTGCCATTTTACAAGCTTCAAAATCACTATTTGGTGAGTAATAGTACACCCTCATCTTGCTAAACATGGAAAGAAGACACCAAAGATCCCCAAATAATGTTACAACTTACAGTTAAAGGTTTCAACCTAAATAATTAAAAAAAGTTTTCATGAGTTCTGAGGTAATGCCAGCAGTGGTGGCAGCACAGTCTGCATTTTCCAAAATTCCCACATAAAATAAAGATATCAATTAGATTAAAATAACAAAAACCCTAGAAACCGTTGGAAACATTTATAAAACCAAACCAACCAACCAAACAAACAAACAAGCAAAACACTCACAAGGTCATGATGCTCAAAGTATGGGAAGCATGCAAAAATAAAAACCAAGAGTCACAGAACTCTTATGGTATGAATGGAAAATATGGAAGAGTATTTGACAACAGCTGAATCTGGGAGGAACTTTGCCCACTCAGAAATAAGTTGGTACAAGGGGAATTCACCAGGGCCTTAAGTAGTCTATCCCCTATGGACCACAAAAAAAGACTAGTTAGAAAGCTGTTTCAGAACAGGGCCTCATACTGAGAAACAACAGTGCTGTTATTGGAAAAAAATTTCCCAGAATAAACTAAAGATAGGTCAAAAGTAGATATGATTCAGAAAAAAAGTGGAAAAAGAGAACAGAGCCAAGTAAACTCAAGAAAACAAAGCATTATATTTTAGCTTATTCTACACAAAAAAGAAAAAAAATCTAGATAATATAACTTCTAAAATTAAAAAAATCTAAATTCAGTTAAAAATGAGCAAAAGAAACTTAGCAACTCAGAATGTCATAAGAGTTATTACAAGGTAAAAAATAATAAGAGGCAAAATAACATTTTTAGAAATCATAAAGATACAATACATAGACATGCTCAAAAACTCAAAGTTGTAATATATAGAATCAAAAAGTATCATTAGAAAATGATACAAAAATGAAACAATATAAATCATAACTTTTAAAAGCTGAGAGTTGCAAGTAGTCAAAAAAAGAATTCGAAATTAAGCATTTTTATAATTAAACACAAACTAGAATGAAAATGAGAATTACTAAACACAGAAAATGATTCAAAAATAAATAAATGCTTATAATCATAGTGCCTCTAATAAAATAAGAAGGGACCCAAAATGATTCAAGAGAGGAAATATTGAAAATAGTAAAGAAGATCTGAGTTACAGAAGTTTCTAGAGGCCGACCTCGGTGGCTCAGCCTGTAATCCCAGCACTTTGGGAGGCCGAGGTGAATGGGTTGCCTCAACCTACAGGTTCGAGACCAGCCCTGGCAACTTGTCGAGATCTTGTCTTTTCAATAAATAACAAATTAACCAGGCATGGTAGTCCCCACCTGTAGTTCCGGCTACTTGGAAGGCTGGGGTGGAAAGCTTGCCAGATTCCAGCAGGTCGACACTGGAGTGTCCGTGAGTGTGCCACTGCACTCCAGTCTGGGTGACTCTAACTCTAACTCAAAAAAAAAAAAGAAAAAAAGAAAAAGAAAAGGAAAAGAAGAAGAAGAAATTCCTGAAGAGTTAAAAACAAAGCAATAGTATAGAAGAAATATTAATACTGAATGTTTCTAGCTAGGAAAACAAACTTTCTGGGGAAAGAGAGAGAAAGAACTATATATAAAAAAACATATTATGTGTAACAAAAAATATTACAATAGAGGGAATTAAGATGATCAATTGATACAACTAGAGTGTGTTCTTCCTATGGAGTAAGCCAAGCTAGAGAGTTTCTTCTGCACCTAGAGAGGAACAGGAATAGTAGCCATCCCACAACTGTTCAAAAACAAAAATGATAATAACCACATAGTGCAAAGAATAGAAAAATCTATTGAGCTGGGTTGGAGGTAGCCAGTTCCTTGCCTGGACTGCTGCAGACCACTGGCAGCATCTGGACACAGTGGGTAAGGTGAGTGAGGAAAATTCACAAGTTCTATGCTCTTACCACAAACTTGGAGGGCCCGTAATCCTTGCAAGACTCCAGTCCCTCATGGGAAACTGCCTTACCCACAGCCACACTCTGCCAAAGCCCAGTGGAAAAAAAAAAGAAAAAAAAAAGCACCGAGAAACTCCCACCACCGTATCCCAGGAATTCAACCCTCGTAGCAGGGCAGCTGTTTTCTGGCAAGCCTGGAAGGGAACAGGACCCAAGAACAAACTCCTCAGTGACAGTTCCTGGCTGAGATGGGCTGCCATGTGAACACTTGAAGCCCTGAGGCTGACTGCACTTTGACATTCAGAAGGAAAACTGCCTGAGAGTAAGGTGGAGAGTCAGGTGGAATTCATTGCCAGAGTAAATAGTCACCCCCCATGTAAACTCTTCTGTGCCTGCCCTGTACAACAGTGTTACCCCAGTGGCCTGGGACTCCCTTCTAATCCCCACTGTGGTAGCCAAGAGTGCACACTTGTGGGATTCCTTTTTTCTCTCCTCCCCCACTGCTCTCCTCAAAGGTTCAAAAGAAACCAACAACTTGGGCAAACCCCACAGCTTCACCCTCAGCCTAGGTTGGATGGGCCTTTCCTTGGTATGGAGAAACCCCACAGCCACCATCACAGCTGGCTTCCTCACATAAGTGTCACCTCCTGGCTATACGTTCAGTAGATGTCTATTAAGTCCATTTAGTCCGGTGTCTAGTTGAGGTTCCAGATCTCCTTTTTTAATTTTTTTTTTTGTCTCAATGTTCTATCTAGGGTTGTTAGTGGAGTATTTAGGTCTCTAACTATGATTGTGTGAGAGTCAATGTTCTCTCTTAGTTTACTCAGTAGTTGATTTGTAAAACCTAGTGCTCTTGTTTTGGGTGCATATATGTTTAGAATGGATATTTTTTGCTGATGAATTGAGCCTTTTGTCATTATGTAGTGTCTTCCTGTATCCTTTTTTATCTTTTGATGACTTGAATGCTGCTTTGTCTGATTTTAGAATAGCTACTCCTACCTTCTTCTGTTTTCCATTTATGTGAAAGTTTATTTTCCAACCTCCAATTTTGAGTCTGCTGCAGTGAAATGAGTTTTCTGGAGGCAGCAGATTATTGGATTGTGCTTTTCAAATGAGATTGCCACTCTATGTATTTTCAGTGGTGCATTTAGTCCATTCACATTCAGATTACTATTGAAATGTCAAAGTTTATCCCTGAGATGGGACGCTTATGGGATTACTTTGTTTCCTTTTAACTTGTGTACTTATATATTTGTGCATTTTCAATTTTGTGGATGCTCCGTATGCTCTGTTAATTCTGTTCTTCTTTTTTTTTTTTTCTGTGTTCAATATTTTCTGCAGCATCTTCTGAAAGACTGGTCTAGAGGTGGCATATTTTCTTAGGAATTGGATGTCTGTGAAGAATTTTAATTCTCATCACTAATTAAGTTTAGCTTGGTGGGGAAGAAAATTTTGGGTTTGAATGCCTTATCTTTAAGAATGTCAAAAATGGGACCCCAGTCTTTACTGACTTGTAGTGTTTCTACAGATAAGTCTGGAGTGATGCTGATGAGTCTTCCCCTGTAGATAGTCTGACCTTTCTCTCTCATTGCCTTTCAGGTTCTTTGTTTTTCTTTTTGCTTTCTGGAGGTGGATTACTGTGTGCCTAGGGATTGGTCTTCTCATGTGTCACATTATGGTATGTTTCATCATTAAACCCAGTGTCTAGCATTATACATGAGAGACAGAAGGTCCTTAATATCTATTAAGTAAATGTCCAAGTGTCCCCAAAAAACCTTAATTTTGTTAATATGCTCTTTATGTACACTATCAAATATAATCCATAATGCCAAATATAATCTAACTAGTGCAGAGTACAAAAAATTTATATATTCTCTTGATATGAATGTTTCACTAGCATTAATGCAGACTGTGAATTATATAGCTTTTTTCTTTTCTAAGCATTGTGTCACAAAGCCAATGCATATTTAATTTGCAGACAATTTTATAATGTTTTTCATAATGTCACATAACTTTTTATCTATTGTTTCCTCAATCCATTTTTATTATTGACATTTTTAATATGGTACAATTTGGTTGTCATTTATCTTTATTAAATTTTCTCTTACGTTTTTTTGATTCAGGAATCAACCTGTTGAGAACATTATGAATTTTTCACAACATGAACTATCTTTCTCAGATTTATAGCAGCAGCAAATTTGTCTTCATGCAAGGCATTGATAAAAATGTTGCAGGATGAAACCCACTAGAGAACACCAAGAGCCAAGTGTCCTTTTGTCATATCTACTTGGGTCTCAAAATCAACTACATTTAGTATTATTTGTCAGTATTATCATCTAATTCTACACTATTTGTCCTGTTTCCAAAGGGAGTTTGAGGAATTTTGATGAATTCTGAAATGAAGACACGTTGAGATAGAAACTCAGAGAAAGAGACAAAGTGAAAGAGAGACCTATTGATGACATAGTTTGTTGTTATTAAAATGAAAATGAGGAACATTTGATATATTTGATTTTTAATAAAAGTGTTTTAAATTTCTATGATCCTTCCTTTATTTCTGAGTCCTCAAAATTTATCCAGTTAGCAGATTTTCTCCTAGAGTTTTGTGTAAATCATCAATTCTTTCCCTCGCTTAGTTTCTAAAATATATACTTTCAGAAATTTGAGAAAATATTTGCATAACACCAGCTGTTAACAATTCTTGAAAATATTATGAAAGTCTGCTTGATGGCTTTTAATAGCTCTTATAATAAAACTTTAAATCAATTTTATAGTAAATAAATATTTATTAGAAGCTGATTTTGTCAGAGTGGTGAAAATTGGATATGTTCTTATGAATATTACAAATAATAGCTGCATTTATGTATTAAAAATATACAGCAATTCTACTTATTGCTGGATCTGATAAAGCCTAAATTTTAGTTTTTATACCTAATTTATGTAAAACTAATTTAAAAAATTAAAAAAATTGTTATTGAATCAGTAAAATAGTCAGTGTGGGAGACTAATAAGTACAACTGACAGTTCCTAAAGTAAAAATGTCAATACTGTCTCTGCAACACTTATGGAAATGTTAGGTGGTTGCAAACATTAGAAACTTTCTTCATCAATTCTGGTAGTTCAGACATTGGACTTTGACTACAATTTTTACCATTGTTACTGCAACTTACTAGAGACATAAATTGGCTGACCCAATCCCCTTATTTGTATTTTGATATAATATTTATTTATATAATAGGAATTTTGAAAGAAGACTGGCACCATTTCTTCTTTGTGCATTTGGTAGAATTTGACTGTGAATTCATCTGGTCCTGACTTTTTGTTGTTGTTATTGTTGTTTAGGAGATTTGCTTTATAAGTGCTTCAATCTCACAACATGTTGTTGTGTTCTCTTACTTTGATATGCTTAAAGCTTTGAGTTTTTTGTAAATAAATTTGAGCAAAATATTAAAAATGAGTGAATTAAAGTGTCTGTCCTACCAGTGATCTGCAGGTATTGGGAAGTATCTTTTAAAAATCAATATAAATAAATATACATAAGTATTAGTTCATATTTTTGTTTTAGTAAAATAACTAAACATGTTACTATAATTAAGATAGTCACATGTTTGTTTAAATAATAATAATTAAATGAATTAAAGTAAAGTGTAATTGTGTTAAAATAGTTCACAATCTGAATCTATATTCACTAATTGTAAAACTTAGTTTTTACAAAAGATTATTTTATGGTTTTCAAAACAGATATTTTTCTTCTAAAATAATAAATAGCTATAAAACTAAGAGACTAAATACAAGTGATAATAAGTTAACAGTATTTTTAAAATCAAATTAAACAAAACTGACATTTTAATTGTTAATTTTATATAGTTTGCAGTATACTATTTTATATTATAGTACACTGATTTTAATATAATGATATTGATATTATATTATGCATTATATATGTATACATTTGTATGCATGAACCACATATAAAAACTCTAGAATTACTCAAGAAATTGAACACATTGTGATATCAAGAGTATTCATGCTAATTCAAATGAAGAAATTAACAAATCATCCAAGTTGTCTTTGCTTTTGTTTAAGCACTGTACTGTTTAAAACCTTTTGAACTCCAAAGTAGCATTCTTCTCTGACATCAGAAGTAAAGCAACCACAAACATTTACAGAATTTTGATGCACTTGTCTTTTGTTTCAAGGACTTAGAGAAGTGGAGAAATATTTGTCTGCAGCCTGAGCAGTGTCAGTCATGAGAGCATGTGTTTAAGGTTACTGGGTTGTACTGCAATAATGCTGAACACTCTCATGTCACAGACGTAGCCATGAATTCTTTAATAAGTGTATTTCCATTTTTGTTGTGTGATATGTGGGGTCCACTAAAGCAAAAGAAACTCAGGGGAAAGACGTTCCTGCTGGATCTAAGAGTGATACTGAACCTGCATCATTGGGTATATTGTGAAAGTCTTCATTGTTTTCCTGAATGCTTAATTATAAACACAATTCTCCCCTAGATGGTAGAGACTAAGGTTTTTTAAAAATCATTTTTATCAAAAAACAAGCTTAGTAGCTGGTACAGGAACTCATTTAATGTAGATGCTTTAACAAGTGAATGACTAATTGAATAAATAGATTAATGACTCTGTGGTAAGTACCTTTTAACTTTCAGAAAGGCTTAATAAGCTTTCTCCTAGGACTTTAAAACTCTAACTGATCCTTCCTTTCCTCCTTATTTTCCAGTTATTATCATTGGCATCATTGACATTCAACAGTAAAAATTTGATTTGTCTCCATCTTCACTCATTACTGGCAAGAACATATTTATTTTCTTAGTTTAGGCAAATGTATCATTCACATTTTATTTTCATCTGTTAACATTAAAATGTTCATATTGATTTATTTATCTCTCTATATTTTTATTACATGAAAATATGTGTAATTTTAAATTAAGATATTGTTTTGTTTTTCTTGTGCTCAAACGTACTACAAGTTTATTGGAAGGCTTGCAATTTTAACCTATTTTAAAATGGAAGCTGAAAATGCATTATCTATCTAAACAATAGTTAGAGTTTTGTTTTTAAAGATCAATGTTTTTCTGTGAATATGTATGTGAAGCACACATGCACACAATCCTCGTCAATGAAGAAGTATCAGCAATGTTCACCATGAAAACTTGTGTGTGTGTGACTGTGCATGACCTGTATTATCAACAGAGCTTCCCAAGAGAATTAAACGAAACCAGACAATTTTTACTGCTTTTTTAGAAAAGTTTTCATCTTATTATATATTCAAAGAGAGTAGTTGTCAAAAGTCTCCTTGCACGTTCACCTAATGTATTGTTTCCACATGTGTTAAACTTACAGCTTACTGCTGACTTGCAGACAAGAGGGTATCCAGTTGCCAAAGCTTTCAATGAAAGGCAGTTTTATTCAGTTTTACTGTGGTGATATTTGTGAAATATTCTTAATCAAGAATTTCTAAAAGATTACTTTATGCCAGCTGTAGTTTAACTTTGAGAATCTTCCCATAAATAACATCAGGATGTTTCATGTCTGTGCCTGTGATGAAATTTTAGAGCAAATTTGTTATCTTCTTTTTGCAGTAAAGTTTAGACTTTTCTACATATTTTAGTGCAGTCACAGGCAACAAAAGCAGACCAATACACAGCATAAAAGTTCATTAGTACATGTGCCATCAATTCAGTAAAAGTATTTTACTTTTTAGCTCATCATCCTTGATATTTTGTATCTGATTATCTAAACACAATTATATATTTAAATAAAAAATAGGCCAGATATATACACACTTACGAATGTGGTACTTGTGTAGTTATGGCTGAAAAATATCTTATGCATTCTTATATTTTCTTTCTCTCTCTCTCTTTCTCTCTCTCTCTCTCTCTCTCTCTCTCTCTCTCTCTCTCTCTCTCTCTTACCTCAACAAGTAATTGAATGGTAAGTATGTGCTAAGGGCTATTGTGGACTTCAAATGGTAGAGTTTGCATAAGAAAATAAGACTAACATGGTTTCTGATATAATGGATCTTATATTTTAAAGCCCAAGAATCTGGGCTATTAACAAATAAGCATATAATGATATAATCATATGGTTTTTGCTTTTGCATCTGTTGATGTATTTAATTACATTTATATTCTTGCAGATGTTGAACCAGTCCTGCCTCCCAGGGTCATAGTGGATGATTTTTGAGATGTGTCCTTGGATTTGGTTTGCTAGAATCTTGTTGAGAATTTTAGCATCTATGTTCATTGAGAATACTGGCCTGTAGTTCTCTTTTTTTGTTGGATCTTTACACAGTTTGGGTATCAATGTGATACTAGCTTTATAGAATGATTTGGGAGAGTTCCATTTTCACGATTACCTGCAATATTTTCAATAGGATTAATATCAACTCCTCCTTGTATGTTTTTGTGGAATTCTGCTGAAAAGCCATCTGGTTCAGGGCTTTTTTTGTAGGTAGTTTTCTTATGACAGTAGATTTTCTGGACTGTTATTGGTCTATTTAGGGACTTGATTTCTTTTTGTTTCAAACTGGCAAGTTTCTGCAAAGCCAAAGAAACCATCAAGAGAGGAGGGAAAGCCCACAGACTGTGAAAAAATATTTGCTGGTTAAATATTTGACAAAGGCCTAACATCTAAGATCTACAAGGAACTCAAAAGTGCCAAAAAAAAAAAAAAAAAAGCAGCCCCATTACAAAGTGGGTAAAAAACATGAATAGACACTTCTCAAAAGAAGACATATGAGCAGCCAACAGATACATGAAAAAAATGCTCAGCCTCACTAGTCATCAAATAAATGCAATATTAAAACCACACTGAGGCCGACTCCGTGGCTCAGCCTGTAATCCCGCGCGTTGGGAGGCCAAGGTAAGTGGATTGCCTGAGCCCGCGGGTTCGAGACCTGCCTGGGCAACTTGGCGAGACCTCATCTCTACAATTACTCAAAATATTAGCCAGGCATGGTAACGCACGCCTGTAATTCCAGCTACTTGGAAGTGAGGTGGAAGGATCGCCGGAGCCCAGCAGGTCGAGGCTGCAGTGGCTGGGAGCGGCCACTGCACTCCGGTCTGGGCAAGAGTGAGACTCCAACTCAATAAATAAATAAATAAATAAATAAATAAAACCACACTGAGATACCACCTAACTCCAGTTAGCATGACCATCATGAATAATGTAAAAAACACCAGAGGCTGGAGAGAATGCGGGGAAAAGGGAATACATCTAAACTGTTGGTGGGAGTATAAACTAGTACAACCTCTATGGAAAACAGTTTGGCGATTCCTAAAAGATCTAAAAATCAACCTTCCATATGACTCCACTATCTCCCTACTCGGAATATACCCAGAGGAACTTAAATTACTCTACGAAAAAGATACCTGCACAAACATGTTTATTGCAGCATTATTTATTTATTTATTTATTTATTTATTTATTTATTTATTTATTTTTGAGTTGGAGTCTCACTCTGTCACCCAGATTGGAGTGCAGCGGCCGCTCCCTACCACTGCAGCCTCAACCTGCTGTGCTCTGCCATCCTTCCACCTCAGCCTTCCTAGTAGCTGGAACTACAGGCGTGTGCTACCACGCCCAGCTAGTTTTTGATTTATTGTAGAGATGAGGTCTCGCCAAGCTGCCTAGGCAGGTCACGAACCCGCGGGCTCAGGCAATCCACTCACCTTCGCCTCCCAAAGTGCGGGATTACAGGCTGAGCCACAGAACCCAGCCAGTATTATTCACAATAGCAAATACATGGAACCAACCGTGCTGCCAATCAAAAGAGGACTGATAAAAAAATGTGGCACGTATACACGATGGAATATTATGCAGCCATAAAGAAGGACAAAATTATGAATTTTGTAGCAACTTGTACAGACTTAGAGTCTATAATACTGAGTGATCTATCACAGAAACTCATAAGCGGACCTTGAACAATTATAATACTGTAAGAAAGAGATTGGCAGTAGTGGGAATCTGCTGGGGGGTGGGGCGGGACATATGTCATCAACAATGGTAATTGCATAATGAACATTTATATACCTAACCTTGAATTGTACCCTACATATATAAAATTAAAAAATTGAAAAAGAAACGAAAACAAGCAAATGTGTATGTAGATTAAATTTAGAGAATGATAAGGTTAGGAAAAGAACTAAAGAGACTAGAGGGATGGGAGGTTTCCTGAGGGATGTGAGGATGTCGGGCAGGTAGACAGAGAGGTTCTTCTCTGAAGTCACAATGGAAGGAATGTGCAGTCCCCTATCTACAGCTGATCCCTCTACCTTTTCTCTGGATCTCATCCAGATTTCCATGAAATCATCCTCTATTGATTTATTAATTCTCCGACTTGTATCTTCAACTCTTCCACTACTGGACATTTATTGTTTTTACTCACGTCTCTTTTTACCCTCCTCTGGAAACACTATCTATTCTACTGAGAATAATTCTTCCACCACCTCTAATTTTTTCTAGAGCATTCTAGGTCATAATCCACCCACCCTCTGGCTTTATGATTGTGCCTGTTACAGGCCTGGTCGATTATATTTTATAATCTTCCAGTGACAGTTCATGGCCCAGAGATGGACAGGTAAGCCTAGCATTTCAATGTCCTTCTCTAAGATTAAATGTGCTGATGCTGAGAAAGAGAATGCTTCTATGCAATGTGAAAGGACATAATTTGAAGCCCTAGACTCCCTGAGCCACCCATTCCTAGAGAGCGTTGATTTGAGTATTTATTTTTTATATTTAGCATTTGATATGAATCACTGTTTTCTACAACCAGAAAATTCCTAAATATGTGCCCACTCTGCTGGTTTCTTCTTTTCATTATGTGGATATTCTCAAATCACTTCTGTTAAAAGCAAACAAATTTCCTTTTCTAATACCATGTCCTCATCTAGGTTCTTTCTCTCTCTCATCTTTTCCCCCTCCCTCTTTCTCTTCTTTTTGACTAACTCCGTAATAAAATTATATAACCTTAATGTCTCTATTTCTTTATATCATCATTTTGTTTCTTTACTTTATTAACTAGTCATATTTCAGTCTCTCTTCTGTTTCTACCACACAACTCTGAACTTACTTTTAACAAAATCACTACTATTGAATCTACTGTGAAATTGCATGAACACAGCTTAGAGCCTGCTCTATTTGACCTGAAATACAGCAATACTCTGTGCCTTTACTGGCCAAACCAGCAGTCTTAACTTGGTTTTCCGCCTGTCTTTCTTTCTCTTGGTTATTGTTTATCTATTGGTATTTTCTAGGCACTCTCTCTGGATCTCTTGTCTTGCGCTTTTTTCTCTCTAGACCATCCCAGGCTCTCCTAGGGCTCCAATTGCCACATACATCTAATGATTTCAAAACCAATGTTACTTGCCACAAATAAGATTTTTTAAATCCTAAAAAACATATAAATTAGTCTTTTAGTCCCTTTCTATAGTTCAACAGGACCTCGAATGCAATATGTACAAAACTGAACTCATCGTACTCTTCCTAAATATCACTTCACCCCTAGTTCTTTGCCTTATTAAAGAGTACCACAAGCCTCCCTGTGTTCCAAGCCAGACAATTGCATCCACAAGGTGATTAAACTTGCAGGGCTCTTATGAGAAGAAAGTAACACATAGAAATTATCTAACACACATTCTGGCCTAAAATTCTGAATCAAGAACAGGCATGAAAAATATGTTCTGAAGAACTAAAGTGAATGTAACCCATTTTAATAAATAAGGCACCATCTTACTGCCTCTCTCAGTATACTAAATCCATTATAAGAAACTATAACATACATAGCTCTCAACTTTCTAATTGGGTAAATAGTATCAAGGGCATTCTATCTCATTCATTTAGTCTTTCATTTAAAAAGCAAACAAAAAACTGCTGTCATGGCTAAGAAGATAAACTTTCTGGATTTCAATCTTTATTTTCCATTTTTAACTTTGTCCCTTAGAAGCTGGTACCTTTGGTCAACTCTTACCTTTTCATGCCTTGCCTCCCTCACCAATGCAATAGAGAAAACATGACCTTCTTTCTTGTTATGATGATTAAATGGGATAATAAATGTAAAAATCCTGGAACGGTACTCGGCACAAGATAAATATCCACAGAGGATCAACAATTATTATTCATAAGTCCAATGATTTGAAAGTGAGGTAACTGAGTTAGATTATAAATTTCTTGTTCTGGGGCTTTGGAAAAAGTTATTAATCTGTCTAGGATCATATTTTCTTCAACTCTTAAAAGTGGATTACAGCTGTGTTACAATATAACAGTCACTACTAATGTGTGACTTCCAAACACTTGAAATGTGGTTAGTATGCATTATGATATGCTGTAAGTATAAACTGCATACTAGATTTTGAAAATATACTAACCCATAACAAATTAATGTACACTATCTCAATATTTTTTATACTGGTTGCACTTTAAATGATAATAAAGTTATCATTTAATTATTTGGCAATTTTAGTTACATAAAATATATTGTTAAATATTTTTTAAAAATATCTACTTCCTCAGCACAAAATGGAATTCCATGCAGCCACAAAGAAGGACAAAATTATGGACTTTGCAGTAACTTGGATGGATTTAGAGTCTATCATACTCAGTGATCTAACACAGAAACAAAGAACTGAGT